>JAPYYS010001398.1:0-30662 GCA_030522525.1 Campopleginae sp. 14b
TGTATTGTTGTTTTTTGTTTTTTTTTTTTTTTTTTTTTTTTTTTTTTTTTTTTTTTTTTTTTTTTTTTTTTTTTCACTTCGAGTGGTCACTTGGCCGCAACTATTGCGAAATGTGTGTGCGCCTGTGTTGGAGAGTATCACGAATTACATACAATCCAAGAACACATACTTGGGTCGGGCTGCGAAACGATCTCTAATTCGCGACACAACTCTCTTCGGAGTTGTACCAATCGGACTGAAACACTCCATTAGACGATTCATAGATCCTTCCAGACCAAAAGATTGTCTCATCCATCCTAGGAAGATTGCCAATGGATGTGAACCCGCTCACATCGCCGTATACGATTTTCAATGAATAAACGAAACGAATTACAATACTCGATCGTTATCTGACATTGTGAATTATGCGATTTATTTTCGAAACTTTAGAGCACTCTTCTTTAATGAATTCGTTTGGTTTACGAGCGTAAGATTGCTCAAGGATATGACAAATAATGTTTTTAATAGAATTAGTCAGTTTAGAGCTCGTTCGTTTGTTATTTCGCTTTGTTGATTTCTTTTCGAAACAGCTCCGGCATTAAGCTTTGTTTTCAATGAAGATTGAGTCTTTGCCTGATCTTCGAAGCGACTCTCTGAAGCATACGAAGTATATTTTGGTCTTGTAACATTCTCCTATAAAATAATGAACGCGATGGGCTGGAAAAAAAAAATGATAAACGAAACACGATATTATTGTGTCTCGACATTCTCGTGCGACGAGTAAACCATTTTTTCTTTCTTTCTTCGAGCAAAAATGTACTCTCGTTCGGTAAGCAGGATGAATGTATATATAGAAATGACCTTTCCTTGTTGGAGCTGTGCTGGCTCATTCAGAGAGTTTCTCAGAGCATCAGCAATCGTGCGATCAACGCATCAAAGTCACCGAACCGACAACAACCTCCCTAATAAATATATATCGGTCTCGCTCTCGCATCCTTTTCTCGTGGCTCGATTACTCTGATCGATCTGACACGTCCATTAAGCGATTTCTTTATTTTTTGTCTTGTCGTCGGTGAGAGACAAGACGCGAGAAACTCGACGCGCTTGTGCCAGAATATCCCGGCCGCAAGGAGTTGCCACTCGGAGATTCTAATTTTATAGTCTCCATGTCTTACAGGTCTATAGGATCGCTGATCATCCTACCTGTGGAGTGACGAAATTAATGCGAAATTCGCGGTGACTCTTCGATTCGGCACAGAAACCATTCATCACAATTCATCGGTTTCTTTCTCACGGTCATTATGTTCTTATTGAACTTAGATCCCATGCAACAACCTACGTTTGCATTGAAATTTGTCTCAAATTTTTTCCTCCTCGAAGTCACTACGATAATTGCGAAATAGCATCTTTCAAAATTGACCGAATTATTTTCTCATTCCAACACTTTGATTTGGTCGATGGGAAAATTCGTGCCAACCATAATATTCATCGTTTTAAATGGCACGCCCACATTTCGAAGGGTTTCAATTGATCCAACTTGATTGCAGTCAGCTCAATCTCTTTACTCCTCGCCCCTGCCTCGTCGATGATATTTGAATGATCTTTTAATGGATCTCCCGGGATCCACGAAAGATTCTCGAAAGGCGATCCGTTCTCTCGGCATTTCAGGGCTCACCAAGACTTTAGTTCATTGTGGTAAAAAGTCAACCAGAAGTTTGTCTCGATTTATATATTTATGAGGCATTTCACGCTCAACCACTTTGATAAACAAAAAAATCAGGAATCCGGTAATTAAGGTTTCTGGGGACGTGAACTTTTGTCTCTGGACAACTGCAAAGCTTGGGGAATGAAGTTTCTTTGGAAAGGATTGGTCGGTCTTTATTTAATCGATGATTACGAATCGATGCGGATTTTGAAAATACTTTAGATTTTTTGTGGTGACATCACGAAGAAACGAGAACAGTGACGATCGTCCGAGTCTAGCCGCGTTGGTGTCGAAAACTTGTTGCTAATAAATAAATATGTATTCTTTGTTTTTTCTTTCCTGTTTATCTCATTTGGTCCCGACCTTTTCTGCCCCTGTGGTGCCCGGCGCGGTAACGCCTTAAAACGAGCTCCGAGACTGTGATTCTCGCATAATAATCGGCTTGAGACTTGAGCAGCGAAGCCCGGATTTCAGGCTCTGCAAAAGGCTCGCGCCAAAACGTCTTTTTTTGCTTCGTCCATTTTTTTAATTCTTAGTAGATCCGTCGAGGGGATTGCGAAAGGTCGTGGTCAGCGGTAAAAGCAGCGGACGAGGCGAGAGTGACGGTTCGAGCAAACATTCTCTAATTCATGGCTAGCAAGTTTTAGTTTGGGTCTCGAGAACCCAAAGAGACAGGCAAACTAGAGAGCAAACCTTCTCCTCGAGTACCACGACGATAACCACGACAACGATGAGAAATAACGATCTCCTGCTGCTGCTGCTGCTGCTGCTGCTGCTGCTGCTGCTGCTTCTCCGCGATCTCGAAACTTCAAGACTCATACACACGGAAAACAAGAGAGTCGCGAGACCCAACCACGCGACAAGGTCCTTTCCATTTCTCTTCACCTTTCTCTTTTTCTTAACAACGCCGCTGTTATTAATTTCGATCTATTCGTTAACACCTTAATAATGCTATTTCCACACAATTTCCACCAAATCCGAATCCCTTGGTCAGTCTATGGTCGCTCCGAAATCCTATCCATGGAAAAAAAAAAAAAGAGTCGTTCTCCAGTGGAAATATTGTTTCTATTTTTTTTGCCAAAAATCCATAATAACGAATTACCGATCGCGACAGTTTCCCTTCCCCAAGCACGTTCTGCAATTTTGTTGCCTAAAGTATTGATTTCAATTGGAAATGAAACTGAGCCGAGATAAAGGTTGGGGACCGCGAGACGGAGTTTGAATTCATTAACCGAAATTTGACTTTAATCTGTAGGTTTGTATTGTATTAATTGTTTGACAAAATTTGACGTTGTCGCTGCGGGATATCATACGCAACAGGGTGTGGCTGTTAAGTGAAGTGAAATCGGTATGATGATTGAGAACAAAGCTATATGGTACAATCAACGAATATAGTACAATGAGGATATGGCGCACGGTTTAAAAGGCTGAAAGCGCATATTTGGTACGTGCGTGTTAACCGAACCAACACGTAGACGATGCAGTGTAATACAAAAAAGTCCTTGTCCCTCTTGGGCTGTGTCTCTCTTTGAGCCCTCCGTCTAGGTTAAATGGCGTTTTGTCGTAGCAGCTGGTGAACAGGTGTGGAGAGAGAGCAGGACAGAATATTCCTCCCCTCCATCCTCGCTCCTTCTCGCTCGCACACGTATTCTTTCTGCTCCTTCTCGTCAGCTGTTAAAAGTAACCTACCACCGGCTCTCCCGGTTTCCAATGTTTCCTCCTTACCAATCCATACACGTCCGCGCTGTCCCTGCCCATAAGACATGGACTCTGTACAGTGAGATTTGCGAAACGATGACGTTTATTGTTTCCTCCTGGCTCAAAATACAAGACAAACTCTCTCTCCGTGCCTGACCGGACGGCAGGAACTGTAAGGGCACGAATTTCGACGCGAGGCAATTCTAAAGCTTCCAGGAACATCATTTTCATGTTTTCGACGCTGAAACGCAACGATTCTCTATTTTTGACGCCGAGGAGTACTTACTCCGTATTATTGACGGTGCAGAACTTTTTCGTTACGAGAAAACTGGGTCATTTTTACCCGGACGATCTTTCCGATGGTGGCAAACATTTTAAAAAACTATGCTGGCGCTTTTTCACCGAAGTATCAACGTCTCTTTTTTTATTGTGAAGAGAAGCCTTCCTCTCCGAAGTTTTCAATAAAATCCAACCAGGCGCTCCAGGTCAAATTGACCCAGAATATCAATGCCATGACCAAAATAAAGAAAATTGTGGAAATATCGGTTGATGCACACTGAAGTTTGAGTTTCTGTACGACATTGCTGTTCGATCAAACTGTAACCCTCCGTGTCCCCATTACGTCGCGACGACGACGAGTGTCTCAACAATTTATTTGACATACCTGTCCGATTTGCTTGCTATCATTATATCTGGTTGGAAGTGTCAACGCCTTAAGGCGATAGCATATAGGAAGATGGTTCGAATAGTAGAACATTTGTGTGGAACTTGTCTTCTAAGTTGGGAGCGTGTGAAAATGTGTTTAATTCTTGTATACAAGTGAGTGAAACAAGGGGTGTCGAAGTTTAGAGGATAACAATGTTATAACTTTGTTTTCCTGTTCCGCATAGTTGGAGTTTTAAGCGAGCGTTGTGAATCGGGCCAAAACCTTAGTATGTGCGAAAACAAACTAGATTTCTTATGAATTATTTGTAATTATTCAAAACAATGCCAAATTCTTGTTCGATAATAATAATATTTATTTAAAAGTGTAAAATAGAAAGTAATTAAGTTTTCCAATCGCCTTTGATGTCGTTTATTTTTCTTTCAATTCTTGGCATGCATTTGCGGAAGCTTTGAGCTGGATGGAAAAAAAATGAATTGAACGAACCTGTCGTTGCTGGAGCGAGAGTATATGGCGGCAGATTTTTTCCCCGGGACATTTCTGCCGGTCTACTTGCACATCGAGAGGGGCGAAAGTATTGGGATGGCTCTTGGGACGAGGGTGGCTGTGTTACGTCGCTCGTGACGCAAGGCTAGCATTTGGGTTTGTGTATACACGCTTTCTATGCTGGCAGCGTCGATCCAACGCTCATGCTTCGGAGCGAGCACACCGAGGGTGAGAGACAGAGGGAGAAAGAGACGGGGGTGGCTCTCTCTTGTTGGGGAGAAACCCACGGATCAATACCACGGCTAGTCGCGCCTTCGGTCTACCCTCGCCTCTCGATGCTTCCGCTTTCTCCTGCACTGTCGATCGTGTTTAGCCTACACGTACATTTATATTTCACCTCAAAATTATTATTTTACGTTCATTTGGAACCTCAACGAATTCAAAAAACCCACAACACCTTCGAATTACTATTTACTAATAGTTCATCGATGTTCTCCATCAAAATCTATCGCTCGTTCACCATTTTTATGATTCTGAAGCTCACAACATTCAGATTCAACGAAAAATACTTTTCCATTAATTATTTAGTGAATTTTCGAAATTATGGCCATTTTTCGGGTCGACTTTGTTTTTGGCTGGCAAGAGAAGATCGTTTTATCGCCCGGACCAAATATTGGTAAATAATAACGAGCTCTGCTCAAGAAAAAACAGAATTTCGTTGCATTCCAACGATGCAGCCTTCAACATGATGCATTTTTTATGATGTTTAATTTTGCATCGTTGGAATGCCACGGAATTTGATTAATTATATTTTTTTTAAAGCAGAGCAAAAAATAAAACTGCATTGTCGATCTAAGACAATTTTTGCAAATGAAAAATTGAATGTCAAAAAAAATATTGAGCCGATTTTCAAATTTGAGAAGAAAATGGTGAATGGATTAAATATTTTCCGTTAAACTTCAACGAAGCAAACTTCAATGTCGTCCATTTTTTCATCATTTACTAATTATTCCTACTTCCTCGAACAGACATCGAGATAAAGGTGAAAAATCGTGAAAATTTCACTAGAAATTGATCAGCTCGCGGAATGACTGTCATTTGTTTCGTACGCAGTCCAGGTGGCTCAAAATTATTCGCCCAAATTCGAGCAACCCATTGATCCTTCCGTTCTTCCGCAGGGTTTCCTGTGATCAAAGATTTTCAACTCAATACACGCGTCAGTTCAAAGTAACGGATTGAATCGAATGTTCCGAGCTGGTCCAGAATCTGGCTATTTAAGAAATTAGAATCCTGTGTGGAAATGTTGACGATTTTTGCGTCGACAATGAGAAGAAAACTGTAAATCTGAAGTGCATGTCGTCAAGGGCATGGCGAAGGAATATTCAAAGCGTCAATTCCATTTGCCTCATGAAAAAAATGCATTCTCCATTGCTGAATGACTTGCATTTAACAATGACAAGGCTTTGCGTCATGGCACATTCGAGATCCGACATGAGGTTGGCCTAAAAGATCGATCGATCATTGTCACTTGTTGTGTTTTTTTTTCTTCTATCTAATCGAATGAAATCTCGATTCATGGCTTCGCTTTTTTTCCTTTGTTCGGTATCGTTATCGTGAAAATGTTGCCGGAAAAAAAAAAACATGCTCGGTCCTGGAGCAAAAGGGAGAATAGTAATAGCGACGATTTTTTTTCTTCGAATTACAACAATTTGGTGATTAATTATATGACGGAAAAAATTGTATTATTATTCAGGGGAACGCTGTGCGTTACATGTCCAAGTGCGACCACGAATTCGTTACAATCTCGCACGAAGTATTATCAACAAGGAGATAAGAGTATCAAACGCGAATCGTCGCCTCGCCCGTGACGCTTAAACGTTTCTCAAGGAAGCTTCTCGCGATCTAATTCCTCTCTCGTTTATCAGACCTTGACCTTTTACGCCAAGCGAGAATCGACTTGTACGATATGTTGTAGCGGAGAAAAAGAACGATGCACGACGAACGCGTATATTTCTCGTTACATAATAAATACGAGAAAGATTAAAAAAAGGAGATAAAATGCAACACACATGCGATTTAGAAAAAGAGAGGGAGAGAGGCGATGCATCGGAGCAGCAATAACATACACGGTTACGAAAACATGTGAGAATAAAAAGTACAAACATGGGAAGTTGGAACGAAATCATAGACAGGATGGCGGCCTTGTTGCATAAGAAGATTTAAAAAAATATGGAAAACAAGAATGTCTCGGTGGGGTTTGTCTGCTTAAAAATAAATATGGCCGAATATTTGATTGTGAATTATTTCCGGATGCAGGCAAATTCTCGGAATGACCCTCGTCGTTGCCTTTGACAGTTTTACCCACGATTTTTTTTTTATCACAGTTTTTTTAAATTAAAAAAAACTTTGCAGTTGAATTGATCGACACGAAAATGGGGTCGGAGAAAACGTGCGAATTTTCGGTGCACTCGTGTGGCGTTTGAACGATGATACCGGAAATTATTTGGGAGCACTCTCGCCCGGTGTATTAACCCAGCAGGGTAAAATGACCCCACGCTGTGATGGCTCTTCTCTTCTTCGTCGATCTCTCTCTCTCTCTCTCTCTCTCTCTCT
The DNA here is from genome assembly GCA_030522525.1 of Campopleginae sp. 14b. Lineage (NCBI taxonomy): Eukaryota > Metazoa > Arthropoda > Insecta > Hymenoptera > Ichneumonidae > Campopleginae sp. 14b. Next base: position 7,146 of record JAPYYS010001398.1, read on the forward strand.
CTCTCCCTCTCTCTCTCTCTCTCTCTCTCTCTTTTCATTATATTTTTGCACGTAAATTTTTCTCGATTGGCCAATCGCTTTTTCATCGGTACCGCGCACTCACGCAATCCCGAGCAACACCATGGGAAATATCGTATAAAGAGAGAACCATCGATTTCATTAAAACCGCAAACGTTTCCGAAAGCCTTTTCATTACCGGCCGAATATTCATGGGAACTCCACAGTCCGAAATAAATGATGTACCCAAGGGACACAACCGCGACCAACCGGTTAAAATCCATTCAATCTCGCGAAATAAAATCCTCCAAGCAGCCTAGTGTTTAATTTCACGAGACATTGGAAATACGAAATTTGATGAAATATTGAAAAATCAATAGATCCCTCGATTCGGAAGTAAAAATTTCCTCACGCTCTAGTTATTGTCAACGAACAAATATTTCAAATAATTATTCATGGCGTTTCGTCTCGTTGCATGCAATTACGTTTCGTCGGTGAATAATCGTCAGGATTTCGTTATCAATTTAAATTCTGCGGTAATTCTTAGATAATAAGAAATTTCGTTAAATCCGAACGATGTGAATTTCGCGTGTACAGATTAAATGCCACAGACACAAATACAAATAAAAAGAGATTGTAATAATGAAGGAATATTTGTAATAAGAGGATTTGGAAATTTGCTTGTTTTCAGGTATAAAGCGAATCGTTGCGTGAGCGGGGGAGGTAGTCGTAGCAACGGTGCAAACGTCGGTACGACCGGCGGTAGCGGAGGTTTGGGCAACGAGAGCGTGAGCGTCGGCCGCGGCGGCGGTTACGGCGGGGCAGGAGGTGGCGGCGGGGGCGGTGGAAGCCCCAGAAGAGGAGGAGGTGGAGGAGGAGGACAGGAGGGTGGAGCACCACCACCGAATACCGGTCACCACCATCACCATCATCACCATCATCACACCACAACAGGCACAAGACACCACAGGCACAAACTGCCGGGGGGGTGCCCCGAATTACGTCACCCCCATCATCACCGGCATCACCCACACCATCGCTCCCATCATCGGGGCATGAACATGGGCCAAAAGATTTCAGGTGAACTTTTTTTACCTCCATTATTCATTTCACATCATCCAATACGAATTTTCTCTCAATTAATGCCACGAATTAGCGTCCACCCATAACAAGAAGAGGACAGCGTCAAATTTTTGTCATTCGGTGTACACTAAAGCCATGAGTTCACGGTCAATGAATTTCGGGACAGCCGCTGCGAAACGCAGTAGGAAATTTTCGAGAAATAACAGAGAAAAATTTGCGAATTTCACGCAAAACATTTTATTCAATTTTTTCACGAAAATTTGAATTTTGCTCAAAACAAAATCCACGTTTAATTTGAGCCGGATTTTGACCATTCTTTGTCGCCGCAAAATTCGCGATTTTTTTCGTCGTTCGTATAGTATTTTAAAGTTTTTGTGAACTGCATAAAGAATTGTGGAAGGTGAGTGTGGAAAAATCGATACAATCTGGTCGGCTGCAAGAAAATCGTTATTGCACAAGTTTGGGGCGCGGATATCGTGGCCATACACAGAGAGCGATTTCATTGCGCCAAAATTTCTTCACCTTCGAGATATAAAATGAAAAGACGAAGTGGAAAAAATACTTTATCGTGTTCCACTTGTTGGGAGATAATTGCACAAGTTTTCCTATCGAGAAAGACCAGCAGGTGGTGTGTTAGAAGGTTAAGGAGGAAAGAAGTGGTCAACCTTACGGTTAGAAAGTTGGATTATTCGCTGTGGTCAGTAAAAGTCTGGAGTATCGAAAATTCGCTAGGATTTCTTAAAATTTCAGGGGCCTCCATGCGATTGGAATAGACTCGACAACTATTTTCAAATGGTTTCCGTTATCTTGGCGGCAAAACTAATTTCGTACGAAATATAAGTAGGCAAGAAAAGTTTTCTCGGTAGTTGGTGACGATGACCGACAACTATTCCGGGGTCAAGGCCTTTGAACGTCTCTCAACGATCAGGACCCTCGGTTTAGTAACGTCCTATAAAACACCAGAAGGGGGGCAGAGGGGAAAGGCTGCGGGCGGGTCGCCTTACCTGCTCTCCAGGTATAAACCTTCCACAGCTTTTATATATACATAGATTCTTACATGCTGTTTCACGAGGAATCGTGAGAGCAACAAAGACCAATAACATCACGAACCAACGCTCCCTACCAAAGTTTCTCTTTCTCTCTATCGTCTGTCTTTCGAACCTTCCGATACCTAAACGCTTTGGAATTTGAGGATTTTTATTTTTTCCGAGAGCTTCACCCACCTTCACCTTCTCTCCTCGGGACCCTTCGCTGAACCCTCTTCCTCTCTCATATCTCTTGCCATCCTTCCAACCACGTTTCTCATTCTCCTCAACATGCCGATCGTCATTTTACTCAAACGACCGGCAAAACTAAAACTTCGTATTCGAGTAAATTTCAATTCGAAAAAAAATTTTTACAAAACAATGTGGGTCGTATTTTCGATATTTTTCAAGAATTTATATATTCTTCGTTTAAATTCCTCGGATCGCCCTCGTCAAAAATCTTTCAGAAAATGATTGTTTAAACCTTTCGTCGACATGTCGGGTCAATTTGACCCAGAACCTTCTTCACCGGTCGGTTTTTATTGAGAAAACTGGTATTTGAAATCGTTTGAAATAGTCTTCGATACGTGTACGCCATAGGGATTGGGTCAGAATGACCCAGTGTGTCAATCAAGGGTTAAGGACATTTGCTATAAAATTTGGTGGTTTCGAGGCCATTGGCTCGTTCAACGACCGCGGACGATTTATTCGTACACACTTATGCTCGTTTGGCTAAATCGTTTATATACGATCACGAATGTAACGTCTTTTGGCATTGTCGATAAAATCGATTTACGGCCGGTTCATTAATCTGTCTCGAACGTTTTCAACAGTTCACGAGTTTCAGCTGCTGCTTCCAAACGAATTTACGATCGATCGAGTATCTTCGTCTTTTCGCGAAATACCATTTTCGGGACCACGCGTTTGCGCGCAGTTCAGGCTCAACAATAATATTAATTGAACGATTTTTCAAACTTCTCATCCCCGTGATGTGTTTTTTTTAAATTTATTTATTTCGATCCAAGCCTCCGCGTGTCTGTCCATAGAACCAGAAATACGTAAAGTTTGACAAGCAGACGGAGTGAAAAAAATTTCCCCGCCCACGATAACGGAAAATAAAAATTCACGATCGTCTAATTTTTTTTTCTCAATCTCGCGCAATTTTTTTTTTTCCTAGATCTCAAGAGAAAGCTCTTTGACTGTTGACAGTATTGCTTATCCGTTTAATTAATGATTAAGTTAGCGTAGGCTGGAAATGTGATTTAGAAAGTACAATAATTCGCTATTGGCAAAGTTAGGTTGAGCTTGCTTGAGAGGAAAAACTCGGTTAACCACGAGATGAGTGATCTCAAGGACTGCACAATATTTCTGACGTCATATCGTTATTTGTTAAGTTTCTGTAAAGTGAGAGGTACGAAGTGCTTGATTGATGGAATAAAATGACGGCGTGATGGAAAATCCGAAGATTCTGAGCTCGAATAGTTTAATTTTTTGAGTTTATATAATTTTTATAAAATATTCACGCTTTTAATTATTTATTTTATTTATTCGTGAATAAAAAGATAAAAACCGACGATGCAAATCCTCGGGGATGGTGGCTTGGACGTAGAATATGTCGGGACATCAGGGGGCAAGAAATTTAGTTGTTACTTTCTGAAAAAAGCATTCCTGCCTTGGAGCATTCGGAATATTCGGTTCGTCCCGATTGAGAGACAAAGATTTTTCGATATTCGTTGTTCGGTGTTGAGGAAGATCAGGGCAAATATTTTTTCACACGGGTTAAGCCTGGGGACGCTAGTGTGCGAGGTTCCAATTTGGCGATGATTTTTTGAGGAGCCTGTACATAGAGCCATGTATGCAGGCAGGTTAGAAAAGATCGGTCGTTTCTTGGAGCTTGTGATTCTTCTTGGGCGAACTCTCGACGCTCAGGAACAGCTGCGAGAGCAAATAAACCGAGTGGTCAAGGATCGTCCAAGAACTATACTCCATTGAAACCTTCCCTTCTTTTTTTTTTTCTCTCTTTCTCTCCCCCTTCGCTCTCTCTTTCTTTCTTTCACGGTCTTATACCATGTTCTCGCCCCTCCATCAACCCCAATTTCGGCTCTCCACAATGCCAACGTGACCGAATCTCCGTCGTCACAGAACCCCAACATTTTCTGACGTTTTGTTCGACCTTTTCGAACGTTAGAACGAAACGCTCAGTCAAACTCCGCTCTTCCAACGGTATAACAGTCGCTTCTGTGTGTGTAATGTTCACGAAGAAAATCGTCAATAAGTTTTCGTTGTACAAACGAAAGAAACGGAATAATTGTAATTAAATATTTATCGTTTATCAGTAGAAAATAAATTCTTTACTCTGTGCTATTTTTCTATGGATATAAACACAATTGGGGTGATCTATCAGCAGCGTGGGTACAAGAGACATAGCCGGAAGCCGGATCCACGTTTCTTTCCGACATTCTCAATATTTCGTGAATAAAATAAAAATTCACAATTTTTTTTTCTCGATTAAAAAAAAAAAAAAAAAAAAAAAAAACATAAAAAAAAGATCAATTCGTATGTCTTGTGAAATACATCGTCGAGTGAAACGTGTAGATGGATTTTGACCGACCTCACAACCGATAGATCGCCTTAATAGTCCGCTGCATTCTCAAAATAGTATTTTAATGTAGCGATTTTTTACATTCGTATGAATCGTGTACATCGATCGATTGAGAGCAGAAAAACGATAAGGGGAAGATAATTAGTGAAATTATCGATAATCAGTCAAAATTCATTTGAAAGTCACATGGCATTTATTTGTGAATTTTTCACATTTTAGTCGCAACGTTTTTCCCAATATTTGCTCGTCTCCAATTTTGATTTCGCGTTTAATTAGCAATTCTTGTGTCATTGTATATTTTTTTTCTTGAGAGTGCAATAAAAATGATTATAATTATTAGTTTGATGAAAGAAAGTTGTTTCAATCGTCATCATGGGCATTAACTTAATTGTCATTATCGACTGAATTTTAATGATTACTGATTTCTCGTTGTAGCTAATGATTTTTTCGTACATCGTAATTAATGATTGGTTTGTTTTTTTCAATTTGGCTCAGGTGGCTTGAAGAGCCTGACTCGCGAAAGCGGTGCAGGAACAGGCGGCGGCGTTGGCGTCGGTGGTGGCGGTGCCGTGGCGTACAAACCGGTAGTGCCCCGAGCACTGGCCCAGGACTTCTCGAGGCCAGCTCGTCTCGATGTACTACTCGACATGCCACCCGCGTCACGCGAGACTCAGGTACATCACGGCTGGAATGCCGATGATCGGAGTCTCAACATTTTCGTCAAGGTAAACAGAAAATAATTCATAGTGTTTCGTTTTTTTACGTGGAAAAAAAAAATATATATTCGACTATTTTTCACTGCACGATTCCTACTGTGGACAAACTTTTTTTTATCGTCTGTACGACGCGATAAAATTTATTGAACAGCCTTCAGTCAATAAATTTGTACAACAAGCACGAGCCCATTATTTATCCAGTTTTCGAAAATACAGAGAAAAAATATCCACCAAGGATTATCGCAGTGAGTGGCCGATTTTTGCGCAAATCTTTATGGACATTTTTCTCTGGGACGAGCCCTTAAATAGGCGCGGCCGTCTGTGTTTTGCTACTTTTGTTATTGGCTCGATTTAAATTCTCTCAAAGTATTTTTATTTTCTCATGAATCATCAGATAGCCGATTTAATGTCATCGACATTAAAGACGTAATTTAATTAGTGCTTTGGGTGGGAAGGAGTAAAATGTCACGTGAATTCTTGAATTAATTATACTTTTTGTGAGCTATGCTCGTTCAAAGGTTGGATTCAATGAAGATTTTGAAAAAAAACGTCGTCGGATATTTTTGTTGTAATCTTTCAACATAAGTCTCGATCTTACACTTGTAAAAGTTAATGTCGTTTGCAGTGACCAGTTTTGTTAAAAATCGTGTCGCAAAGTCTGAAGAGACCGTACGTACGAAAAATTAGCATGAAATATTGAATTTCGTTATTTGCTTGACGGGGAAAAAAACAATTACGCAAAAAATATTTTCGTCGTGATGGTTCGATGAACAAGATTTTTTTTTCGTAATGTTCTTTGTGTAAAAAAAAAAAAAATTGCAAAGTCGGCAAAAAATCGACATTTAGAAACTTTTTTCTGAATCCTGAGACATTTTTCGAAAGCGTTAAGAATTTAAAAAAAAACTTTTCATAAAACTGCAGCAATAAAAGTGCCATATCGATCCCTCGAAATGAACCACTCGTCCAACAGTTTCGACTAATTGACTCAACACGAACGGGCAGTTAATAATTACCAAACATTCGTATACCGATGATTTTTAATTTACAAACATGACTCGTTTCATGGATAATAAATATAACCCGAATGACAAATACCCAATAAAAAGATTACTCATATTACGACCTGGAACATTTCATGTAGAGCCTTTTTCGAGGCCTATATAACTCGAGTGAAAAATTATGGCGAGAAACCCTTTCGAAATAATATTTCATTAAGCGACCACAAAACGCCTACGCAGGGCCAATTTATCTCATAAAATCTGCGTCATAATTTATTCCTTAATCAAATGAATCCTCGATTCTTCAAAGATGTTCAGTTTTTTTTTTATTAATCAAAATATTTGAGCGATCATTGACATTTTATTGTCGAAATAGTACGAAATATATTTTTGTGACTCCTCAATGTGATTTTTTATGCTTAAAATGAATTTTTAATAAATTTATTGTTGTCGAATTTTAGGAGGACGACAAGTTAACGTTTCATCGTCACCCCGTTGCCCAAAGCACGGATTGCATACGAGGGAAGGTCGGTTACACAAAGGGCATGCACGTCTGGGAGCTCCATTGGAGCACGAGACAACGTGGTACTCACGCGGTCGTGGGCGTCGCGACGTCCGAAGCGCCACTACATAGCGTCGGCTATCAAAGCCTAGTCGGTAACAACGAGCTCAGCTGGGGCTGGGATCTTGGTAGAAATAAACTTTATCACGACTCGAAGAACAACAATGGAGTGACGTATCCAGCGCTATTAAAACCTGATGAAACCTTCATAGTTCCCGATAAATTTTTGGGTGAGTCGAAAAAGAAAAAAACTACAGTCAGAAAGTTCATTTTTCTCTTCCAAGCATTATAAAACCTGAAAAACGTTCCGCATCAAAAATTCAATTGAATTTTTCGATAATTCTCATAATGAAAATTAGCACAAATTCTATAAAATATTATTCTTGTTACAATTCACCGAGTTCCTGAAATTTTTTAAATAAATTTGTCGAAAAAAAAAAATTTTAAGATTTTTTTTCAGAAAAAAAAAATTTTGCGTCTAGTTTTTGTAACGTTGATGCGTTTGTTTTTCACAGTTGTACTGGACATGGACGAAGGCACGTTAGCATTTGTCGTCGACGGTCAGTACCTCGGTGTAGCTTTTAGAGGTCTTAAAGGAAGAAAATTGCATCCTATTGTCTCGGCAGTGTGGGGACACTGCGAGATCACCATGAAGTACATCGGTGGCCTTGATCGTAAGCGAAAAACCTTTTTCTCTTTTTTTCATTCGTGGGGAGGATTTTTTTTGTGTTATTAATGAAAAATTCATAAAGTTCATGAAATCCTTCCGGTTTCCAATTTGCAAAATATCGTCGATAATTAATAAATATTAATTTGCATGTGAGAACAATTACTAATTTAATGTTTTTCTCTCCGCCATCGAAACAGCCGAACCTTTGCCTCTGATGGATCTCTGTCGAAGAGTGATACGACAACGGATCGGTAAACATCGACTAGAGGAGAAGATAACCGTGTTGAATTTGCCACGGGCGATGAAGACTTATCTCCTTTATCGTGACAGGAGGTAACAACCGTTTGGCAAAACGGGAAGAAAACAAAACAACGTTTACTACGATCGCGACTGAGACGAGATGAGAGAGAGAAGGGGAGAGAGAGATAGGAGGAGAAAAGGAAGGGAAGAGAGTAAGGAGCAAAGAAGAAAAGAGAAAAAGAAGAGAGCGCAATAATCGTAACGCACATTAAGAACTGGAAAGGAAATTCTCGCATCTCGTGAGCGAGCACAGTCCACGTAAAGCCGCGTGTCCCAAATACCGTTCCTGCTAATAAAATCCCTTTCGATGGAGAAGTTCGTTCGGCTCGAAATCGAGGAGGAAGTTTCTCGAGGATTCATCGAGACTTGTGGATTTTGAATAATCGAGGGCAATTGTAAAATCGACGAAAAAAAGGAACAACCGAAATGTCGCCGTTCTCGTTCTCGCGCACGATTCTTCTTACTCCTTATTTTTTTTTATTCGTTCGACTTTGTTTATCTTTTATTGTTTCTTTCTTTTCATCATTTATCTCGAGATATTAGATTTTTGTTTTGTTTTCCATGTTAAGAAATGGCGAATCCCAGAGAGCGAGTGGGAAAGGGATTTGAGAGCTCTAGAAACTCGAGTAGAAATTGACAAATTTTCGCGTTGTTTCGTTCCCGGACTGGGGAGAAAGAATCAAGTGTTTTTGTTTTTTTTTTTTTGACGAATCGATCTCGCGCCTGCCGAAATAATGGGAAACGAGTGGCAAGCGAGGTGCGAGACGAGAATTGAAAAGCCCGAAGATGTGGGAAAGGGAAAGAAGAATATTACGAGCGAGTTCGTGCTGCGGGAAGTGAAAGGGATGAGCGTTAGTGAATTAATAGGTAATATTGTTGTTTTATGTTGTCAATACGATTTCCCATATCGTAGAGCCTTTATTAATTGTTATGATTAAAGAAAAAAAGTAGAAGAATAAAAAAGCAAAAAAAAAAGCGTCGCATCGATCGTCGGGTCGTCGGCGTTGTTGCGCGTAAATTTTCGTCATTTTTTGTGTTTTTATTTTGCGTCTGCGTTCCCGGGAGCAATTCAATGCGATCAGTTGGATTGGTAGGATTGACGAGAGAGCCAGAACGAAGAAAAATCGAGTTTTTTTTCATCGGTTCGGAGGATTTTCACGTCGTAGCTAAATTAGTAAAAGATAAATGTGCGCACGTTTCGAGGACGAGGCGGCGACGTCGAGGACGAACAGCGAAAAATTAGATTTCCTTTGTCATCCATTTTTTTCATAATCAAATAGAATTCCGCCGAAAGAGAGAGAAAGAGATTTATAGAGCGGACACGCGGCTCGTGTTAACCCGTGACACACGTATGTCAAGCTTCACGGTTGGCCAGTAAAAACAAAAAACAGAACAGAAGCAAATAACAACGACAACAACAAACTAAAAAAAAAAACGATCAACAAACAAAATAACTTTAGACTCTCAGTCCCGAGACCGAAAGTTACATGTGTCAGTGTAGATCGGTTGACTCGCTCGTATTATCCGCATCGACCGAGAAAGAGAGAGAAAGAGAAAGAAAAAAAGATGAGAAACACCAAGAGGAGATAAGGAGACGAACAAATAATTAAAATACGAAAAGATGAAGACAAGCAAATTTTCACAACGTGGAATACGAGCTCGCGCTCTAGTCTTGCTCCGCGGGTTTGTCGAGAAGAGAAGGAAAAAGGCAACAAAAAAAAAACAAAATATAGAGAAAGATTAAGGAACCTGAGAAAGCTGATAAAAGTGCTAAAAGATATTGTCACCGATAGAAGTCGAGGATTCAATGCGGGTGGTGAGCAACAACAAGGACGACTACGACGACGACGAACTGCGACGATAACGACGATTAATAACAAACAAACAAAACAATTGAGTTTAAACGAAATAAAGAACTCCAAGATCGTAGCGACAATTGAAGATCGTGCAGAAAAAAAGAAATGATGAAAGAAACAATGTTTTTCAATGATTATTATTATTATGATTATTATTAATATCATTATTATGATTATTATTATTATTATTGCGATTAAAGGAACAAAAATTTAATGAAAAATAATTAAACCGTGTGTGTATGTACAGTTATGAGAGAGTGAAAATGTGAGCGAGAGAGAAAAACGCTAATTGAACGAAAAAAGCCACCTTCCAATAGACTCGTTTTTTCAAATATTTTCTAAGCATGCCTAGATCTTATCGAGGTTTATAGCGGTGTATAAAAAACGAGAGAAAAAAAAAGAAGCAGAAGTTGAGAAAAAATAAGACAATTGTCTTGCTCGACGAAAAAAAAATTATATCGAGATTGAAAATGCGCACTGACTCGAGATTAATCGCGCGACTAATGCGGAGATTGCGTCAGGTATTTTTTATCCATGCAACGAGATTCCTCGCTAAAATGACCCCACTTTGACATGTACCCTCCGAAATCCAATTTCGTTTGTTTTTTTCCTTTTTTTCTTCATTGTTTGTAACGCCGTTATTCATTTAATTTTTTTTGTCTGTTCGAAATAATAAAAGAAAAGACTTTTTTTTACGGAAATTCCTATACGATTTTTGAGATCGCGGAGTTTTTTTGTTCACTCATTTCTTGTGCCTTTTTCAATGCCGTTGTTATGGGCTTTGGTGACGAGTTCTTTTGCTTCGTTCAGAAGAGGCTCAGAGCACGAAAAACAAAGTGCGTCAAACTTGAGACTAACGAATCCGATTAACGTTCACTTTCGACTCGAAGCCCACACCAACCTCGCAAAACAACGCGGCTCCTTCACGATGCCCTTGAATTTCAACATTTTTAGAGATTTACGAAAATAAGCATCAGCTGATTTTTTAGTTTGGAGAAATATTCGGATGTCTGAGAAGATTTTGGGAAAATTATGATGTAGGAAGAAAATCTATTCTCGTGGCGATACTCCAGCGAGAAATCCATCTTTCATTCGCGTGAGAATGATTTATAAAAAATAAATAATAACAAAAAAATGGAATATTCATTCATTGCTCGGCCAACTAGCGCTTCGATTCAGTGTTCAGTCAGAATTGATGGAAAATTCGGAAGCAAGTTGATGGAAAAGGACACTAGATTATTTCAAGTCCGCAGCGATTATGGAAATAAAAAGAATGAAGGAAAAAATTGATAGGAAAAAGGAAACACGGGCATTGGCAGAATTCCGAAATATGAATAAAAACTGTCATCTGTAAAGCCGATTACGAGGTCACATTTGTACGTTGAATATTGTAATTAATTAATTAACGATTGACGATTGATCATTCGCTGATGATGACTAGATATTGAGCGTGTAACTATTGTAACTATTAAGCATGACAACTTATGACTGGTCCCTAGTGATTATTCATTTTTCTTTCTATACTCGCTTCTACCAAGAACGAGGCAAAAAGAATAAGTATGAAAATGTAGAAACAAATGATTTTAAACACTGAGAGAGGGAAAAACGCTAAAACAAAATAATTAATTATAGCGACGGTGTACGCGATATGTACATAGATCTAAATTTTTGTCAAGTCCCTTTACACGGAATGAAAGTTTATCATAACACTCACTACGAACGAATGATTTTTTTCTCATTTATTTGTATTGCTAATTGGGCCAATTACTGTTACGCGCTAGTCCAACGAGGGCTCCAGTTTCACTATGCTTTTCTGCCATGTTTCGTGCAAAAGCCACCTCCAGCGAAGGTCCATTTGTATCACAGCATCTTTTATTTATGAAGGAAAATATTAATCAACATTAATTGTGAAAGCATCGAGTGATCAACGCTCATTTTCTCGTGGCACAATCTTATCGGGATTATTCAAAGATTCAGACGTTCTCAAAAGATATTGAGCCAATTCACGACCTCCATTTTCTCTGAGTTTTTTCACGTGGTCCAATTACAAGTTTTGCTTCTCGCTAATCAAACAATTATCAAAAAAATCATCGAAGGATCGAGTTTGAAAAAAAAGACTCAAAGTTTTTTTATCGCTGAAGTGAAGAGTTTTTTTCCCAATTTTTCGAATCGTCTTATATTTTTCTAGAGTCATCGAAAATATGTTAATAGGGAAATTGGCATTTGTTCGTCTAAGATTTCGCAATTTATTGGCATCGACGTTTTTCTACGTTGATTAAATAATGAGCCGTGATACAAATGAATTTTCTCTAGGATTAATTTGCCCAGTGATTTTGGCGGGAATTGATATCGAATTTGAATCACTTGTTTGTCTCACGTCCAACAGTAATGACCTTAATATGGATGAATCAATGAAAGGTGAGGAAAAATGCACATTCAGCCATCTGCGAGAAAGATCTCAACAAAATAGTCGACAATTCCTATCATTTTCGTATCCATATTCGATCGGATATCGCTCAATTTTCGTTTTGGTTAAAAATAAAAGAAGAGGAACATTTTGAAAAAGGAGAGTAAGCTTTGCATTTAATTTCTCTTCTGTAATATTAAATGAATTTTTCTTCATTAACGATCTTGATATAAAGGGCCTGGCCTACTTGTTCTGGTAAAACGCACATTCTCAAAACGTCTCCGTAACTATTTCCCTTTGATGAACTTTTATCATTTATTCTTCCGTACGAAATGTTGGAATAAAAAGCGGAAAATCGATTGGTCCGTCTTCCAAAATAAGTTGAAAGTTTGAAAAATGGTAATTCTTTGGTTATTCGGTGGCTGAAGATAAATCTCAGTTACTCAGTTCTGACCACTCATAACTTGTCGTATTTTCTAGAAATTTCAAAATCAAGTCACACTTATTTGTCTTCTCGTTTAAGAGAAAACCTCGATATTCTCAAACTTTCTCGTTCACACATGCGTCTCGTCAAGAAAACGTAATCGCAAGCCTAAATAAAGCTAGTTAAAAATGACAGATAAGTTACGATATAAATTGCAACAGCAGAGCACACAATAGCATTCTATTTATGAGAAAGAAACAATACAAAACAAATTGAATTTAAATGAAAACTCTGTAAGACGAAAACAAGCCAACCACCCGCATTATTGTATCGACGAAAAGCGAAACTAAAATTGTCTTCGCGAGATTTTAAAATGTACAAATATAAATGTACGGGAAGGACTAAACAAAATGACAGGTATTGACACACAAATACGAGGCCTTAAATCCACATCCTCTGTAATTTAAAGCCAAACTTGATGACGAATTTCAAGGTCACCATTTACTTTTGAAATTTCAATTTCGTTCAACTCTGCACTTCATAATTCCATCGTGACCTTTCATTCTGCCTCGTGCATTATTCGTTTAAATCGAACTCGAGTCCATTTGAGTTCCGAACCGAATCGAAAGGTAAATTCGACGTTTTAGTGATTTTGGTGATCGAGTGGAGTCAAGGCCTCGTAATAAATATTGAAAACTCGTAACGGCAGGGATACAACAAAGAAACAAAACAAAAAGTACAGAAACAAGGAAACAAACGAGAAAGAAATGGTGTAACTGATGTGCGAAAAAACATGAGGGGCGTTTTAACGAATAATATTTTATAAAATAATCTGAGCGCGTGTCGACCGTTTTCGTTCCACCGAGACGATATAGACGACATTATAGATAACTATAGGAATGTTGTACATATTATTATTATTAATAATATTAATAACTATTATTATATCAGTTGATAGAGTTTAAAAATGGATTAAGACGATAATCGTGTTAGTCGGCATAATGTGGATTCATTTTATACGATGGGGTTCGATCGCGATCCGTGTCTATAAAACGAGTTGCTATTTTTTTCTCTCGATCTCTCGAGCAAACCGATTTTTCGCTCTATTGCGATATTAAATGACAAATTAAACGACAAAGCCACAACTACTGAGCGAGAAAAACCGATTAATCATTTACGGAGGAAACAAACACGAGCTCGTGACTTTTTTTTTGTTTATTTCTTCGAGAAGCAAAATACTTTCCGGAGGATTGATTAAGCGAGATTGAGAGAGCGAACGATTGATAGAATAAAAAGTGATTCGCGATATAACGCGCAGGGGGCGCCCTGCTAAATATGTTGTCAGCTCGCCGTGTGCCCCCTTCCTATATTAATATTAAAAATAATAAAAACATTAAAAAAATAAAAACATTGCCTCGATGAATCAATGAACGACACTGCATCCAATAAATAATAAAAATTCAACAACAACAAAAAAGAAACTACAAACGACAGAGTATCTCGAAACTTTATCAACTTTTTTCGATCAGAGATTGAGGCTCGACTCATTTTAAAAATGATTTATTCGAGCTCGCCTTTCATCTACTTCCCTGTTTTCGTTTTTTTTTGCTTTTACTCGGAAATCTCTCCCTCTATCTCTTTCCCACTCTCTGGCCGATCCTCAATGCGAACATTCCGAGCGAGACATCGATCAGGAATCTGCTTTTTCCTGAAATTCGACTTGCGCCTTTGAATTGAGTTGGGAATTATAATTATATCGACTTTATTTACCGACCTGCAAAGTGGCGCATCCAAACGAACGTAATCGCTTTAATTTTGTCGATTATTTTCCAAGTTTTCTGTAGCAGTGGAATTTCAATTGATCCGTAATCGTTTATGAAGACGAACCATAACTCAGTGCCATTACGACGACCAACAAGCAATTTTTTGACAAACGTTCAACCCGTCAATTTAGAGCCTTAATTGACTTTTGTTTTTGACAGCAACAAAAAAAAAACGGAAGAGAAAGAAACGTTGGGTGTCCAAAACCACAAAGTCAGACAAGAGGTGAAATAATTTATTTCGAAGATTCGAAGAAACGCGGAAGCAGGCAAACCAAAAAGTCCCAACAAGTGGATTCCGACATTTCTTTCCTGTTTTTTTCGTTCCTCGTGCAAACTGATGTCTCTCCATAATTGCAAATGTGTTCATAACCTTATGATGACTTAACAGCAATTATTTACCTGCCCATTATGAAGTAAAAATGGCAAAAAATCTATCGTAATCGCATAAAATTTTTCTCGCTTCCTAATGAACGTTGCGAAAGTTTTTCATCGTTTCAAAATGATAGAAAAACAAAAATACACGACCCGGAAGCTGCCTGCTCGTCTGTTTGTCTTGAAATCCTTAGCCTCGACGAGTTTTCCTGTTTCAAACTCAATTACGGTTAATTTCGATAAATGGAAGTGAAAAATGTTCACTGAATTTGTTAGAATCCATCGAACTGAATAATTTGATTAAATTTTCAATTTCGTTGAATTAAAATTCGATTCCAATACATTGAAATAAATGAAAATTAAAGTAAATCAATGAAGGGTATGGATAGCTATGCAGCTGTTTTTATGACTGTGTAAAAAACATTCAACCGTAAATATTGAAACGAAAATTAGATCGAAATCAGAAGAGAAGTGAAGCGGAGAATTTCGCGTTTCGAGATAAGTTGGTATTTTTGCAAATTTCGGTTTCCGCGCGCTGTATTTTTTCTGCCAATATTTTTTTATCCGACCATCGAAACAGAGACAAAAAAGCACACTCTTATATTTATATCGAAATATACATATAAGTGTGTGTGCGTGTGTGTTTGTGAAAAAAAATTTCGAAGGAATGAGACGGAGAAGGAAGAAAGATCCTCTTGGCCTTTTCTAGTCCGCGACGTGTGCGTCTAGAAAACGAGAGCAAGAGGAAAGTGGGAAATGGAGGAAAGATTTAAAATGAAAAAGAAAAATAGGAAAAAAATTAGGGGATTTTAAGGGAGAGGAAAATTGTGTTAAGCCTGGACTATTGCAACGAGCGATCTCACGTCTATTATATAAGTTTACGAGTTAGCGTGGTATTGCTGTATAGTAGCGAGTGACGAAGACTTTATAAATATGTAATGCCTTAATGTTAACGATAATAATGATAGCGTTATATTAGTTAATGAAAAAAAAAAACAAACAAAATAATATGACGATGAAAAAAGGAAGGAAAGAAAGAAGTAATAACGCCACGATTGTATAATTGTCTCCATTATCTCTCTGTTATGTTCGTGATTTGATATTTTTTTATATATATGATTCCGAGGGTCGTCCAATCGAGGAACATGAGGTACGACCTTTCATGGAAATGTATAGAGCACAACTGCTGTCTAAAATAGTTCAGGCTGGATGTCGATGTTTGTAGCAGAAACAAAATCAAGCAACACAGCGTATTATAATTAAAAATGAAAAACCATTAATACCTCCGAGTTTTCTTTCGATCGATAAAATCTTCATTTGCCATCTTATTAATTTTTTTTTCTTCGTATATTCGGATCCTGATCAACACCCCTGGTTTGCACGATAACGAGATAGGGGCATGAATTATTTCGGGGTTACTCAAGAGCCTGCGACTATCCCGCGATGCTCCGAAGCTCGGAAAAGTCCGTATTCCTTAATAACGAGTTCTTTTTTCTACTGATCATTCCATTAATTCTGTCGGTTCGATAAAATGCAGCGGAGATCGGAATTAAGAGGGTGTCGGGAAGAAAAAACTCGTGGATAATTGGAAATTTCGAGGTTCGTAGAAATTGAATTATTTTCGAAAATCATTAACCAGCGAATATTCGTAATGACAATTGAATTTTTATTGAAAATAAATAATTTGGTAAAAACTTTCATGTTCATCGGTTTTTCAGGGTTTGACATTTTTTCTTAACGCAATTCTATTTCACTCTCAGCTACAGGTAGATTTGGGTCAGAAGTTCAATCGTAAATATATCAGCTCAAGTACATACGTAGGTATATAGGCTGCTATATTGGTGAACGTCACGTCGTGTGTAACGTTTATTTCTCCAGTCTTATTCCGGTTATATTTTATTTATTCCCCCTTTTTTTTTGTCTTGAACGCTCGAAATGTCCGGCGTAGTGTCGCATCCCCGATAAAGAACGTTGCAGTTTTCACCCCTTAATCCAGCTTCGCCGGCATCCTTAATGAGACGAGCCCAGCCAGAAGATATTTGCACCGAGTTTTCCACACCGTTTCTTCGATAAATATACATTTTGAAAAGTCATTAATATTTTAATTCAATCTTATTTTATGAGGCAGAACGAAGCAACGAGTTGGAACTTACGTTAAATATTTGGCGAGCTTCCTTCCAACGAGACCGAAATTTTCAACGATCCTCTGATTTTCCAGACACACCGTTCTCTGTATGCAACGCAATTTCGCGTCGTCGTTCAAAATTTCTTCCTGTTCCGGAGTCTGACGTCGACAGAAATTTTTATTTTTTAAAATCCAGTCGATCGACCGAGTTCTCGCTGAATATTTTTGATATTTCGATAATTTATTCATCAAAAGCTTGTCAAAAATACCATTGGCCTGAGTCCATCAGTAACGAAGAGCTCCCGCTTTCTACGACCGGTAAGTGCATCCACTAAAGCATCTTTACGCTTCGCGGACATCAGAGAATTTTGTATAATAGCGAAGAGCAGTAAGAGCCCGATGAAACTTACGATCGCGAGGTGCTTTGTGCCAATGCCAAGAGAATTTGACGATCCCTGAGCCACTATGGGCGACGAATTATCGTATTCTGGAAGGTACGCATAGTGCTCGCTGCGCACTTGCTCGATCGGTGCTGTCAATCCTGCTAATTCATTCAAATCGATCAAACAAATGGTTGCAATTATGTGAATCCTGATCAAAGACGATTTTATAACGTTTCCAATAATGTGGGCCAAACAATTAATTTTCAATTAAAATCAAACGTTAATCATTTTCATTATCAATCGACAAATAAAAATTAATCAATTTTCGATGCATTTTTTCTATGATTAGGACTAAATGACAAATTCGCTCATACAAATTGTTGAAATTATGTGAAACCTGATCAGAGACGTTTTTATTACTTTTCCAATGATGTGGGTCAAATAATTAATTTCCAATTAAAACAATACGTTGAGCATTTTCATTATACATGGACGAATAAAAATTAATCAATTGTCGATGCTTTTTTTTTCGATTAAGACTCAATGACGAATTCCAAAGCCCCAAAATATTTATCTGAAGCGATTTTTTTGAATTTAATGCTCGTACCAGGTAAATAGTAATTTGCAGGTATCGGAGGCTGCGCCCAAGGTGAGTACTGCTGGTAGATATTAGACTGCGCAACTTGGTGATCGAGCGGGGCGAGAGGGATCGGAGGCCACCAATCATTTCGTTTGTTTTCGAGCCCCAATTGTAACTGCGCTTCGTTTCGGACCGTTCGATTTTCTTGGATCGTTGGAAATGTCACGCTATTGGACCCGTCAGCGTGGCAGAAGGTTAAATAAAAGTTTTGTTGAGCGAAGATTAAAATAAAACTTGCAAGCGATACCACGGCCATGTTGACTTTTTTTAATATCAAGTTCGTAGCTCGTAGCTCGAGGGAGCCCGGACGAAGACTGAGAAATTTTTCAGCCGAGTCGACAAGTTTTGATCGTCAAAGACTTCAATTTTCTGTTCCTCGAACTCATGCAATTTTTTTTTTTTTTTTTTTTTAAATAAAAAATACAACTCGATGCGCTTAGTGAACGGCAATTTGGCATTATCATTTACCGGATATAATTCATGGAAAGTACAATCTTCCGACTCGGTGAGTAGATCCCGATACTCATTTCCGAGTCGCGGTCACTTCGTTGGAAAATTGCGAAATGGTTCTCGAGTCTCCTCGTTGCATTTCGTCCTTCAGTTCTCTTGTTCTTAGTCCCTCGAAACGGTTAGAAAATTTTTCTTCCGCCTTATTCGTTAAAAAAAAACAAGAAATTGCGTTGTAACGTGAAATCACAGCTTTCCCTCCAAACGTTACTGTGTCACGAGCTTTTAAGCTAAGAAAACTGCCAGGGAGGATCCTGGGACTCATTCACAGAAATTTCAACGTGTGAACCCGTGATAACAATGTTTATGACATTATGTGTTGAGCAGTATAGGAACGAGACAGCAGGGTCGAGATGGCGAGGGAGTGAGCCAGCGGGGTTTCTTTTTTACATTGGGGTAGGCTGAAATTACTTCGCTCTGATCCCGACTGCAAGTTTCAGTTGAGAGGGGTTGCTATGGCAATACCGCGTACAGCCGACGGTGCAGGGTGACGTCCGCCAAACGGAGGGGTTCGTCAGTCTGAAGCGACCCTAAAGGGGATGATGTCCTTCTCACAAAATATCTTCATATCTGTACTAATATGACGATGAAAAGATTTTCGGGACTTTCCGATTTCCCATCCGAATTATGTGAACGTAAAAAAAAAATGTTTCAGAATTTCTCTCTCGAGAAGAAAAAAGTTTTTTTAAACAGCAATTTCGAGATTTAGCGAATGGGGCAGCCTGTTCATTTTTAAGGGAATCGGAGCAGTGAATATTAATAAAATCGGAAGGAGCAAAAACTGTGTCGATATTTTTCTAGTCGAATTATAATTTTGAATAATCGGAGAAATATGAAAAATTAAATAATCCTCCGAATTACAGTTCGTCGTTATTTTACTTCGGTTCTTTGAATATTCAATCTCTCTTCCGTAGGCAACTAGAAAATAATAACCCTTCGGGATTTCGATTAAAAACGAAAGGGGGGAAAAGCTCTTCGTCATCGTTCTTCGTAAGATTCGTGCTGTTCCATTCGACGGAACTATAAATCGTTTAATCTTTGTCACTCCCTCGAGGGATACATTCCATGGGTAGAGACGAGAACGTGCTTTTGACTTTGTATGGCGAATCTCTTGGCGGAACGATTGGAATTATAGTCTTCGGGAGAGTGACGTACTGTGTGGAGTATGTACTCCCTCGTAAGTTTTGCACAGGCTTTATTTTGCGACGGTCTTTCGTTCCATCCCTAAAAACGAGGTATGGACATGCAGGAAATTCAGTAAAAAATCATTGCCGCCGCATGCCATCGCGTTCCCTTCATTTTCAAGCCACCATCTCGTGATTTTCAAACCCGTAGACGCCACACTCCCTTTGAGGTCACGCACTCATCACACTGGTACAAAATTACACTTCGACTTTTCAAAACTTAGTATTTCTTCGATGAATCCATGAAATTAATCTTGAAACCATACTTTTTAGGGGTAAAATATCCTGAGTAATCGATTTCAATGATTTTGAAGATTGAAAAATGAAATTTGACTGTCGAAAAATGGCCAAATTGAAGAAAGGAATTTTGAAAAACTGTTACACTTGAAATTTTCGTGGGTGCAAATTTGCACCAGTGTGGTGTCTAGGGGAAATCCTGCTCATCGTTCCACTAAAGATTTTGATATTCTATCGACTCAATTTATTA
Organism: Campopleginae sp. 14b; assembly: GCA_030522525.1. Lineage (NCBI taxonomy): Eukaryota > Metazoa > Arthropoda > Insecta > Hymenoptera > Ichneumonidae > Campopleginae sp. 14b. The sequence continues at coordinate 27,307 of JAPYYS010001398.1, forward strand.
GCTGTTGATTATTATTGAACTACTGATTATTAAATGAATGAATTTTATTTTCTCCGCCCATTTCTTCGGGTTTCTTTGGGCCTGCAAATTCGATGAACCAAATGTCACAAAAATAGTTTGTGCATTGTACAGACGAGAGTGCAGGTTTTCCTCGAATGCTGAGCAGAAGAAGGGAGGCTTTTTGCCGAGAAGCGGGACAATGGGTCATTAATCTTGGATCTATTGTCTGTCCGGCGGGTCAATCAATACGCCATTGAGCGGGGTCTGCCTCAAGACGGCAGGGTCCCAAGTGGACACTGAGTAACTACCTAGTGTGTCAGTTGCGCAGCGCAATGTGTCGATGTACCAAAAATCTCGAAGTGCAGCGAAAGTACATCGTGCGCCAAGGTCTCAAGCTCATTAAGTGCTCGCCACTGCTGCGTAAGTCCCAGGAAGTTTAAAATTCACGAGAATCCTGGAGACTCGTCAAAGAAGTAAAATATTGTTGGAGTTTGTTCGGAGACTTTGATTACTTTTTAATTGATCGAGCAGCCAAAACGGGCGGGAATCATCAGCTCAAGAGGTTCCAGTTAAATTTGAATATTCTGTCAAACAAATTTGTTTTATTTCATCGCCTCCAGATTTTTCAAGGATCAAAACCGCCGAGATCTCGTCTCCGTGAATCTGTACAGTGCTCAGCTGGCCGTAATGTCCTCGTTGTTTTTCGCATACGGGCTCCCTAGCCCCAGAACCAGTCCGTCTCTGGTTTTCGGTCGCCCAGACAGGCTGAGTCGATGCGGACGGTACTCGACTGCGTTCGCTCTCGGATATTTGGGTTCGCAATGGTCAGCTTCGGGGATGGACAAATTTAAGCCGACTCTGGCGCCCGGTCGACTCAGTCGTCGCCCTCAACGGCGCCGCGAACGGCCTAAGCCCCGATGCAGGCCGTAAAAAGGACCTTAATCGTTACCTTGAAATGATATGAGTTCCGCCGACTTTTGACTAATGAATCTAGAACGATTGCCCATTGCTAAATTGTCAAAGACATAAAATACATCGTCACATCTTGGGGCACGCTAGTCAAGCTATATCGTATCGAGGTCACATCAATATTGTCATCATCTCAAGAGAATGAGATCGAGGGAGAGAGAGGGTGATGGAGAGAAAAAGGGGTGGAGGTTTCACGCCATCGAGATGAGAGCCGGGTACAGATACCTCTTTATATTTTTAGCGCCAATGCTTTCCATCGTCATATCGATGGAACACCTTCTGTGCTCATTTTTTTCACCTCCGTCCATCCAATCGTCTTCGTACAATATGAATCATACACACTCACACCCACACACACACAGGTTAATCTTCACATACCACACTGTATATTACGTCTCAGAATTCCAGTATTAAATGAGCAAAACTATAAATAACTTTGCCTAGGGATCAACACTTTTATGTCCTCGACGACAACGATATATATTTTAATATTACATTGTAGTCATCTATATTTAATACCAAGGGTTGCTTTCATTTTGGAACCTTCAGGCCTTCTTCGCTTTTTTTCTCCTATTTCCACCCGATTCTTTACTTTTCATGGCAAAAAAGGCGAGTTTTGTTTGGATTAATATATTTTATTTTAATTTATTTTTTTTCATCGCATTCGGTGCTGTACTTTCGATTACCGAATTTTTTTAGAGCTACGGAAAGCCTCGCAGCTAGATCGTTATCAGGTTCTCATTCAATATATGATAAGAATTTAATAAAATTTGATGATAATATTCTGTAGCATTAATTACTACACAGTTTTATTAATATTTTATCAATCATTTTATTAATTATGACACAATTTTTTTTTATTTTTCGTCTAGATAGTTGTCGAATAATTTGAGTTTACTCAAAATTAATCAGAATTTTTTATAAAAAAAATAATAATTATTATTCAAAGAGCATGTAGAAAAAAAATTTTAAAATATTTGTATATTCATATTTAATCCTTGAGGAGAATGCTCCCGAAATTTCATCAAATTCTAATCATTTCGAATTTTCCTATGCTTCTAACATGGTAACAAAGTGGCGAAGAAAGTCTTTTCTGTGTTCATTTATCTTGTCGCAAATTTTATTTTTTCGATTGGTATCAATTTCAGAGAACTCTGCAGAACTTTTTGAAAAATATTTCGGCAGTTTTTACTGAGAAACTGTGCGTGGATATTTCGCATAGAGAGTTCCCCTTTTGATAGGGGGACTTTCCTGCTCGTGAAGATCTCTTTTCCAGGAGACTTCTGTAAGTTTGTCCAGAGAAAATCCTATTCACGAGTGACACACCTGCTACTTGTTTGCTCGCCTGTCGCATGTGGCCGCTGTCTCGCTTGCTGAATCCACTAACGAACGGCAGCCAGCGAATGTTTGACCACAACGCTGTCATTTGACGTCCCTATCTACGGGAGGCTTGCCGCTATGTCTACGGAAATTAGGTCTGAACGAGGCGAGAAACAACGTTTCTCGAGCATGGCCCTTCGCTGTACCGGGTCACGGTTTCCAATATAATCTCAACATTACTACATCGCACGTGGCACTCGAGTGCTAATTCGTGAAACTTCTCAATTAGATATTTCTATCCGGGTCAGCAGAAATACCGCATACCAAATTTTCTTCATTTTTCAGATTAAAATTCCAAAAACTTAATCCATACAACGAGAATCCGTCATACAATTGTTGAGTATAAAAATTATAACAACATTAAAGCGCATACTTTTTATTAGATTCACATAAAAGTAGACGACAATGAAATAGGCCAAGGTCAAGTACCGTGGCGTCTATTATTCCCGCAACCGTGAACAGAATTCCTCCGACTGCAATGACCAATCTATACACAATTGCATTAAAATCTAGCATGACTTGCACTGTATACGGAGAAGGGGATAAATAACCCACATATCAAATTTCACGTCGATCTACGCGCGAAAAAACTACAAAAAAAGTTCCACTTTTATGCGATTATTGATTAACGATGTAAACAGTCGCGCGGAGGAGCCATGAATTATACTTTGTTTAAAAAATTCAAAGTCCATTTTAAATGGACTGCAGATTGCACTGAGGAAAAGGAGCACATAATATAATTGAGAGGGCCGCTTCTCAGTTGATTTAGGTTCGACTGCTTGGCACTCGTAGGATATAGGGGAGAGGCGGGCAAAGCGGAACACCCGGGCAAAGCGGAACACCCCCCCAAAAATGTGAATTTTTTTTCGAAATGTAATCGCGAAACATGCTAAATGGCATTTTAAATGAAAATTTCGGCCGAATTCCGTTTTCTTTTTTCTCTCTTTTTTTTTTGCTCCAAAAACTGGTCGTCTCAATTCATTCCGCGATTATATTCCGAGTTCCTG
>JAPYYS010001399.1:0-23909 GCA_030522525.1 Campopleginae sp. 14b
ATAAAAATTCATTTTTTATTTTTTCGTATCACGAGTTTATGAAGGACTTCGGATTTTTTAATTTTTCCTTGAACTTTCCGCGTGTGTAAAAATGTTGTGCGAATTCAAAAACAATTTTTGAACCTTTTGTGCGTATGCGTGAGTGCGTGTGCCAGTGATTTTCGGACATTTAAATTTTTTTCGTGAATGCTGTGCGTGTGTGTGTGCGCGCGCGTGCAGGACGTTCTGCATAAAAAAATTGGAATTAATAAATTTTCAATCTCTACATTTGAATTTTCTTTGATTTAAATTTCATCGAAATTGTCAAATTTTTGAGATTGGAGGAAACAAAAACAAAAATTCTATATCGAAGAAAATTAAAATGTAAAGATGGAAAATTCATTAATTCTAGTGATCAAAATCACCATTTGAGATACAAATTTCAGCCGGATTCTAATTTTTTATTTTTTCGAAATTTTTTTTTTTTTTACTCCAAAAGTTGCTCGTCTCTCAATTTTTTAAGCCGGACGATCAGAATTTTTGAGATTGGCAGTGAAAAAAAAAATTCACATTTTTGCGGGGGGTGTTCCGCTTTGCCCGGGTGTTCCGCTTTGCCCGCCTCTCCCCTATACATATTTTCTATAAAGATTATTGTACATAAATAATTTAACAGCACTGAGAGCCTCGTAACGAACCGTAACACCGTTTACAGCCTCTCTCTCTCTCTCTCTCTCTCTTTCTCCTTTTCCATTCCTCTCCTTATTCCTCGTTCTTTTTCTCACTCCCTTTTGCTCTCGCGTTCTTTGCGAAACGCACTCAAGGCACACCGATCTCAAACTATGCTTCGAGACTCATTGGATCCAACAAAAACTTGTAAACGCAGCAAAATCATCCCATTCCTTGCTCCTTCGCTCTCTTTTTATCCTCGCGTCCGCCAACACTTTTCAACGATCCTGGATTCTCAAGATTTCTCCACGACCTGCTCTATATATAGCCATTCCATTATTCCGGTTCGACGTCTCTTCGAAAACAAAAGAGCCGTGACTATGTGTAAGGACCGGCACTTGATAACTGCCTTGTAAGTTTCTTATAATCGCAACGAAATTAACAAACGAGAGCTAAACATATTTATAGACTGTGATAATTAATTCACAATTTTTGGACGAGGCCACGATACCTTTTTGTGTTACACTGTCAATTATGGAAAGTCGATAAAAAAAGAAGGGGGATCCCTGACTTTGAAGTTGTCAAAATGTTGCTGAACGCGTATCTACCGATAAGAAATAGTCATGGAACAAAATGTCGTATATTTTTGGAATGGTTACTGCGAGAAAACGAGACGAATATGCACGTTTCTCGCTCCAAATATTTTCTTCACGAGCATAAACTCTAATCCAGTAATTTATTTTTTCTTGTCGTTGCCATTCTCTCGGACTAATTTACGAAAATTACGAAGGTCCGAATGTAGGGAATAATAATATAGGCGCTCTCGTCGTGCATACACACAAAGATTTTCTGCGGAGACCGAGAACGTGCCGTCGGGTTTTGCTGCTGTCTCTCTCTCTCTCTCTCTCTCTCTTTCTCTCTTTTTCTCTTTATCCACAGACACATAGCTATATGTATAGATAAATATATATATCCATCTCTCTTATTCTCGTACGTTTTATAGCCACCGGGCGTTCCGGAGCGACTTCATTCCGGCCCGACGGATCGAATTAGCGTCCTCTCCTTCATTCACCGCTCACTTCGCGGTGCGTGAGCAATTAACTTCCCTGAGAAATTACGAGATTGCTAAGATAGCGAGCGCGGGGGCGGTGAGGTGCAGCGAAAGACAGAGCGAGAGAGAAAGAGAGAAAAAAAACGATGGAAAAACGAAGAGAAGAAAAAAAGGAGGAAAAAGAGGAGGAAGAGAGACGGCAATGCATCGCGTTCCCGAGAGTTACAGGAAGAGCGTAATTCCTCGGACCTAGCAACCGCGAGTGCAGGCCTTTCCGAGATCCTCATACGTAACACTTATACATTTGTATTTACGGGTCTACACAAATGTACACCTGTACATTCGGCCAATATCGTTCCGCACCCACCAGCGAAATAACCTCTATATACATAGCCATGTGTACATATTAGATTCTGTATATATTTGCGTGTGAGCGTATATTTAATACACAGTGAAGTAGTTAAACCGTCGCGCCACATCTTCGGCCTCGATTCACGTTATAAAACAGAGCGCGCCGACGCAATAATTAATCCAATGCGCAGAAATTCTCGCACACACAATATGAATATCACTCAGCGAACGTGTAACTAACGAATCTGGAAATATACGAAATACGTGTCGATGATATTCACGAGAAAAAACAAAGTTTAATTACACGTTGGAAAAATAAAATCCACATGGAATGTCAAGCTGATTATTCGTCAAGTTCTATTTTCGTGTAATTAACTGTCCAAATGTTTTCATATTCCCGACCTTATTGTCCGTGGCCAAGATTTCATTACGGTAATCTACGAAAAATGTTATTTGAGCTGGACAATTTATCTCTTTAATGAATTTATTTATATTTGAGCACAAGTGCGCGCGCGGCGTTAATCAATTTTCATCTTTTTACTTTTCGTTCGCGGCTCTGCTCGTTGCAGGAGCGTTTTTCCGTAATTGAGTTGAGTTAGTTATGCACTACTCGCGATGGGAAATCATATCCTCGATGCGATGAGACGCTGATTGCCTGATTACTGTCTTATTTATAATCGATCCGTAGCCAACACCGCCGATCTCACGATTTATTCACTTCGTTATATTCTCTTTCCAACACAAACATACGTCCGACGTTGCAAACCCTCGGAGTGTCTCTTAATTGCGTGGGTTGATACGTCTCACTCGGTGGGCCTTGATAACGCCTGCCAAGGAGGTAATAAAAAAAATGAGCATCACGATGCATACGAGCAGCAGGCAATCGGAATTATTTTTCCATGGAGAAAACAAAAATCGCCTCGTTTTATTTCTCAACCTCGTGGATTAAGACCACGAGAATGTCCAACTGGTTCTCAATTAGCAAAGATATCTCGCGTCAATAATTATCGAACGTGATTATTTTCCTCCCGGCCAAGAAAGATTCGGCGAACCACGAGAGAACGTTTAAACGAGTTTTTTTTCTCTGGAAAATAAAGGAAATGAATAATCTTCCGATTAAATCAGCAACGAATACGAAGGCTTCGGTGTCTTGTCATTTAATTGAACTTTCCTCCAAGTTTTTCATGGAATTATGCGCCGGATCTATCTTTATTATATTATCATATGTTACTCGATACGAATGAATGCGAGAAAAACGAAAACGTTGCTCAACGAAACCTTTTATAACATATAGAATAATGTAAATTTTCCCGCATTGTTATTATAAAAATAACTGTTCGGACCTTTCGGAATCGACGCCGTATTTGCTTCCACAAATGAGAAACATGTATTGATAAAATACTGGGAGAGGGTTCGAATAGGAATGATAAGAGAAAGGGAAGTGAAGATAAAAAATGTTGGATATATTTATTGTTGAGTGTGTAAAAAAAATCGGTACTCTTAGCCGATGATGGTATATTTGTACGTGTAAAAACAGCGATACATCTGCAGGCATACGTAAAGCTTCGATGAGAAAAACGGGGGGTGGCTGGGTTCGTGGCCAGGGTGAGCTGAAACCTTTTCCTCCCTCAACCTCCGGGTTTCCTCCTCATCCCTGCCTCGGCGTGAAGAGTTGAAAATAATCCAAAATAAGTTCGGGCGTATCGATCGCACGGGTTCTCTCTTTCTCGTGCTTTTGAGCTTCCTTCTCTTCTCGTCCTCTCGCGCTTCTCTCTCTCTCTCTCTCTCTCGCTTTCGCAGCGACGACCCTTGTGCGCGTGAAGTCTCCGTGCCTCGGGTTGCCGGTGTGTACTTTTGGTATAGCCCTACTGCTGCTGCTGCTGGTTCGACAAAAAGAAGTAGAAGTTAGTTGGCAGCCTCTAGTCGTGCACCAGAGGCGGAGGGAGCGAGGCGAAGATAAAAAAGAGAGAAAGCGAGAGAGAGAGAGAGGAAGCGACTCACCTACCAGCACTATTCAGGTGTACACGTATTACGTCGAAGGTGGAAAAGATTGGTACATTACGTACCCAAGGGTCGTTTTAGATCGAGCATCCAATTTTTCACGAAATCGTCTGTACCGCGATTCGCCTTACCCTTGAGCTTTGTCACATCAACCGCTCAATCTAACAATGACAAGTTGAAAGTGACACGACATAAAGCTCCCTATTGTCTCGGAGGATATTTTATTCGTCGACTGGACGTTGGCTGACGGATGAAATACATTTGAGATGCATTTTCTTTGGGCAAATCACTCCTCGAAGATACGGTCCGGCTCGGACGAGATTCAATTTCAATTTCCCTCCCGCAAGACGCTCGCACGAACGTTCGGAAGCAGAAAATTAAAGTGCCATCGTTTGTTGGGTCGTACCACAAGGCCGAAGTAGTAAAAGAAATTAGGCAGTCCCGGCAATTGTTCCGGAATGGCCCATACGCGTGTACTATAGTTTGGTAAATGGCGTGTGTGGATGCAGCTCACGCTATATACACGCGCTCAGCTCGCCGCAACCGTGTTGGTATTACATACACACCGATTGGTATATGTATACATGTACATGTGCTTTTGCAACCACCCCATCGGGCTTAGCGTTTTCAACCCCGTTCTCCATCCCTTCATCTACGATATATTCCTTTGCCTGCAAGCTGTGTTACATCCACGAGAAAGCGTAAAGGTGAAGAGGGGAGGAATGATTCCCGTCTTCCTCCGTTTCCTCTCCACCCCCTTCGATATAGCCACTACCGAGCAACTTTTTATTTCGTTTATCGGGCTGAACATGCGATTTCCCCTACGTATTTCCACCGATCAGGCTGCTAGCCCGGCATTACCCCCGCGTGTCTCGGTGCTCACGAGAGAGTTTACTCGAACGCGCGAGAGGCGTGTGCGCTGTACAACGACCTCGTCTTTTTCTCTCTCTCTCTCTCTCTCTCTCTCTCTCTCTCTCTCTCTCTCTCTCTCTCTATATATACATATATATTAATTTGTTTGTGCATTCATACATATATCTATAAAAAATGTCGATGTCTGCGTATGGATCGCGAACGAATAAAGGGAGAAATAATAAAAAAAGAAAGGCTTCGCTAAACTGAGTACGGTAAAGGAAAAAGCCTAGTAAATCGTTCGCATGGGAAAGGTGAAAATGGTTAAACTAAAAATTAAAAGGCGCTTTTGTGCGAAAAAGTGAGGTACACGGCTCTTTCCGTTGCATGCGATAACTTGTCTTTAATCGTCAATAACAGTCGTCGAGTCAAAGTCTCTCCAAGTTCCCGCAAACTTATCAAGCGAGTTTCTACCCCTAGCATCGAGAAAAAACGTACTTTTTCTACGTGGGGTTGGTATGGGAATAGAGCCAAGTATCGCCAAGACGTCTCGCCAATACTACTTCCTCCCACTTGTGTACTTCGTACTCTAGGCTTCCGGAAACTTACCAACACTTCATTGCAATTAATTTATCGAATTCTGGAAATTTTGTCATTTCCTGGGGATGAATAATTCTGAAAACTATTAGTCCTGCATTTTCTGTTTATAACTTCGATCAAATACCGAGGGCAACGTCGAGGTCGTTGTGATTAATAATGAGCAGCCGTTTACATTTTTGTTCGAGCGAAACCCGCACGAGAGACTTCGAATTTTTCATCCTCCTCCTGCTCCTCGTCCTCCTCATTATCCCACCTGTTAGTACACGGATTATTAACACTAACCGTTGGCGTTGGCTAATAAGTTTGTTGGGGAAAGTACATATTGCACGAAACTTTGTGTCGTCCGGCTCATACTTCGTTGCTAAATTGACAGTACCGGTGAGTGCATGTTGGTGTATCACACGACATTTACAGCGCATCCAAGTCTTGAAGCTCGTTCAGTGCTGCAAATAGCAAGAAAATTATACATGTGTCTATGTATATGTGCATTAACCATTTATATATAAAAGCGGGTCGAGCACGTGCTATAGTGAAGCTCGTTGTCTCTTCTATGCCTGAGACAAAGGTCAACCCTCCATGAGCTTCATTTAGCCACCAGCAGCAGTGAATAGTTGCCCGTTCTGGGGAGAGTGAGTGCTGATGCCGCGAAGTATAATATTTCACGTTCTCGTACGGAGAAACACTGAGAGACTCGGCATTGTCCATTTTTTTAGCGCAACGATAACGATCCTCCATATTTTTCGAATCTTTAATGCAAATAAATAAATCACAGGATTACGAAATATCATTATTGCATGTACGAGTGAGCGATCGGAACGTTGAAATGCAAAAAGGACGGTTCGCGGGACTTGACCCAAGAGGACACAAATCGTCGACGGAAATCTTCAATAATCACGAAAGGTTTTTCTCTCTTTCGTAGGCGCGAAAGTGCGTGTACATGGGGCCGGTATGCGGAAAAGGTTAAACGAAGAGGGCTATGGTGTTCCATCAGCGTACGGCGAGACCGGAAACGCGAAGGAAGAGCAGCAGGGGCGGGTCGATGGCGAGGAGGCGCAATGGTCGCTTCAAAATTGCGGTGGCTGTAAAAAGGGAGCGAGAGAAGAGACAGCAGGGGTTAAAAGAGGATGACCATATGTCGTATAACGTGCGGAGAACAGGAGGATCGTACATGCGGCGACCTTACTTACGCCGATGTACGCTGTTTTGTTAAACTTACGGTTGGTGTGGTTGTCGCTGAGTAGTACCAACAGCGATAACTTGCTTACCTGGTGGTGTATGTACGACGAGCTCTTGCCCTGATAGGCCATAATAGATAATGGTAACATTACAAATTAATGGACTGTAAAGTGGTACGACGAGCAGAGAGAAAGATAGAGAGAAAGAGAAGCGGCGTTGGAGAACGCGCTGCTGGACTTTGTGCAATGTCCCTATGTACAAACAGCTATACATTGTGTGTCATTGCACGGCTACTCTATTTTTACGTAGACCAAGAGAGCCTTCGGAGTGCGGAGAAACACAGCCAGCATGCATAACGAAACGGCCGAGAACCGCAGCGCACATATAGGTGCATGGTTAGGCGTGTAAAGAATTAATAATCCAAGCTATACCGAGGGATAACGCGTTTTACCTCCCTCCCGAGAACATTCTATACCACCGATGATCTCTTAGATAAACAATACGTACGACTATTGAACCGACTGTCTATCGCTATCGTGCGAGAGAGTTAACAATCGTCCCGGGAGAAACACGAACCGCCGAAGCCAAAAAAACTATAAGTCACAACTTTCTGCCGCTCTAATGCTTTGTCGACCGCCTCAAAATCACCACTTTTTGTGACATTTTCCAGCCCGAGGCAAGTTTTATTGAAGATTCGACGAAACGGTTATTGCATTTTTTTTCTACCACATTTTTCGAGTTTTTTTTGTCAATAATGTGCTTTTCTCCTAAATATTCTGTTCTACCGATCAAAATTCCAGGCTCTGTTAATCCATCGGGTATAACTGGAGGAAAAAAAGCAGCGAATTTCATTGAATTGCCAGCACCCTTGTGTTCCGTGCCAATTAAAAAAGCTACCCCCTAACAATAGGGGGCTCTGGACGCGGTAAAAAGTCTATAAATTCTAGAAGAGCGTCAAAATCGCTGACCTCCGGCCAAAAACGGTGTCCCTTGACACAGAATATCCGACACATTCGCGAGCGTACACATAAACCGAGCGAATGCACCAGAACGAAAAATCTCCGGAGACCGATCGACCGCAAATAATTGTTTTCGAAACAGAGCGTGTTGTTTTTTCTGCCTCGTTTCTCGTTTTTTCGATTGTTATACGTGCTCACAAAAAAACGTATGAACCGCTGTTATCAGCGAAGCATTTTTCTCACTCGGTACACCGCTCGGAATTCCAAACACGAGCGTCGACTTTACGTTCAATGCAGAAATTCACTTTTTACTCATTGTCAGTAAATAAATACTTTTTGAGATACGAAAAAAAAAAAAGAAAAAAAAAAGATTGCCACTTGCGACGTTTGCACCGAGCCTGGGGAGTCGAATGTCTCTGATTGGCAATAATGCGCGTATCCGCTCGTACGACAATGTCAAGGCGCGTCTCTCCTGAAGAATTATCGATGGCAGACGCGAAACGGTTGAGTTTGTGAAATAATTCGTATCATTATCTATCATCTGCGTGCATATATATATACGTCTCTACATACATTTATAAATATGGTACATAGATGGATGTAGAGTCAAGAGAAGTTTACGGTACGATCGTCTGTATGAGAAATTGTATGGTTGGTGTGCGGTGTTGCATAATGAAGAGGCCAGTTGACCTTTATCGTCGATCGGCAGAGAAACGAAGGAGAGAGAAAAGAGGGAAAAGTTGTGTTTTTTTTTTTTTTTTTTCAGTTACAGAAAAAAGTTTCCAACTCACGCAACTTTAAGCTCTGAATCGAGGGAGTTACGACTTTTTGTCCGGCAGCATTCGAGATACGTTTGTATGTATACGAGCAGCTGGAGAAAAAGTTTTCACTAGCGAATAGCGAGTTTAGCAAGCGTACTTGGTCGTCGTACTCTCATACACCTCTTTCCACTTTTCGTGTAGTTACACAGTAAGTCTAGTTCGTTGTCGTCCGTCGTTAATGCAGAAACTTTGCGATTCTCTCTGTCCATTCTTTTTTCTCTTCTCCTCCCTCGTTTTCTCTTTCTGTTTGGCCTTCCTCTTGGAAGTATCATGTCCTTCTTATTCTCGTCCCTGCTCCGACAACTACAAATTAAACCAAGGGCTAAACCGTCCACCGGAATTAAATCTGTGCTTTATTTATCTCCATTTTATTCATGCCCCTCCGCACCCCGTCCTAGGACATGTTAATCCTCGGAGGCACTTATTTTATTTCTTCATCGCGATATTAACGTGAACGCCAACCATTATCGTGATGGGAATGAAGTAATTCGGTCAATTAAACTTGGCTAACTTGGCGGAGATTGCAACTGAAAATACATCGGCGCGAAGCAAAGCGACACGTCGTTTCATCAATTTTTTTTAATCTGACAAATGTCTCCAACGATTGCAAAGTATTTAAGTTCATTTATACCCGATCATACATTCGCCAATTAATCCGAAGCCGATTGGTAAGGCGAATATTTTACGTCTGCTCTTCCAGTTCCGCCCAAATTGGATTTTTTTTTCTTCCTACACCATGAATTATTTTCCAGATCTTTAAGGAACATCGCCTTTATCGATGTGTGAGAAAAATCACAGTCTCTTATTTTTTCGTCGTTACCTGTAATCGGAATTTGTATCACTCCATTGGAATTGTCCCATGGACGTTCCTGCTACATCAATCGGCGACAAAAACTTGTCTGGAGCGGAGGAGGCGAAGGATTGTGAATGAACAACAACGGACGTCTTTGAAATACTGAGAATTCTTAAGGGAATGAAAAATGGGAAGGAAAGTCCGCGTAGACGAAATTTACATGGTGGATTCGCCGGTGGCAAAGAATACTGAGGATAAGGGGATAAAATAGTGTATTTGTTTGTATGGGTGTAGGAAATAAGAGGAGTGATGGAAGGCATGGAGGAAGAACAAGAAAGGAACAGAGGGTTGTACGAGGGTGAATTTGGAATGGGAGAGTGGAGGCTTCCTCGGTTCTCCCTCTGCTCCCATCTCTCCGTCGCTCTCTTTCTCTTCTCTTGCAGCCTTGGGCGGATCGATATTAAAATGGTGACCGAATTTCGCGTGACCCTCCCCGACCTGCGCCAACGTATACTTGCGAGAACCCTCGAATTTGCGAGGGAAACTTGGCGTCTCTGACTCTCGTCCTTAGCCGTTTTTTTTCCTGCTGCTCAACCCTCCACAGCTTAGCCCACCCTTTAGTACGCTTTTTTTTTATCTCTCTGTACCCAGTTTTTCTTATTTTTGCCACGTTCTTTATTTACCATCAAATCTGATGCGTTACACAAATTTTTCTTGTACCACATTATCTCATTTATTATTTCTTCGATTTTTTCAATTTGATTATTTCTTCTGATTATTCCTGATACACGTTTCCAGAGTCTCTAAGGGGAAAAATTTTCGAGAATTAGTGAATGTTAATTTCCGTTCCAAAACTTTGGCAGGTCATAACGATCTACAGATTGAGTTAATAAATTTCTTTCTGATTACGAACTTTCTCTCGGTTAATAATAAGCAAAAGAGAATGATGAGCGTAGTGGTCATCGGTCAGTGAATCGCGCTCAACATTTCCATTTTCGACAAAAATGCATTTTCCTGTACGATGGAGCTGAGCAAAAAAAAAAAATATTTTTCGATGGGTGAGAAAATTGTGGACACCCGGTAAATTCTGAAGGTGATATTTGCGGACATTACTTCGTGTTTCCATGGGGAAAAAACTTGGAAAAAAGCTCCTGGCAATAAAAAAATAACATGAACAGTGGCGGAGATTTTTGAGCGTTTGCTCGATTTGAAAATTAGATTATATGCAGTAATGGGGCAACCTGGCAGAGAATCCATCCTCCAATGAGCCCAGCGTTTTCTCATTTTTATCGATCGCACGTATAAAGTCGAATTAGCTTTTCTATATAAACTTCACATGCATGTATTTATAGGGAGATATACGTTCGTATATGCTTTGAAATGGCCGGCTGGCTTGTTCGATCTCTCACTTTTTGCTGGTGCTGGTATGATATTAAGTGGCGAGCGTAACATCGCGCATTAAGCGAGGCAAAACTCGCCGGCCGCGCGAGAACTTCGAGACGAACTCGTAACCGCGCGGGGAAGGGGATGAAAGTGAAAAAAAATCAAGCCAAAGAGAGGGAAAAGAGGAAAAAAATCTACAAACGATCGAGCTGGTGCATCGAGAGCTGCGGGAGCCGATCTTTACGGGTACATAACACACAGGCTAGCGCGCATTTCCCACGTCATTAGAATCGCCTGCTTGAACTTTCGAACGCGAGTAAGGCTCCAACGAAATGAGATAGAACTCGCGCGAGCGAGAGTTTTGCCTAGCGCGTTCTCGTGATTGCCGCAGGTACACGCCGATCACGCTTCGATCGCACCTGCGTGTTTTCTATTCGCGCCTCTCATGAGATAAAACATTTACCCTCTCCCTTCCTTTTCATATTTGTTTATTTATATTTTTGGTAATTCAAGTCGAGTCTTTAGTAGACGAGCCGAAACCGTGTAAAGGAAAAGCAGTTGGAATGCATTTTTTTGAGTTTTTTTTATTGGTTTAAAAAAAAAAACGGAAAGCCGTGGACCGCGGTTCAGTGCGAAAAAGAAATCATTGATCTTGTACGTTATTTGGAGCGTCGTAAAAAATCCGCAATGAAGTCTCAATCACAGAAAACTTTTGAACGAAGAAGACTACAACTTTTCCTTTTCCGACTTATTCCGACTGAATATACAGAAAGAAAACATAAGTTTTTATTGATAGAGAAAGAAAAACCTTCAATCATTTGTGCCACGGATATTAATTTGTTCTACGATATAATTCTATAGGCCTGTCAATAAATAACGAGACTATACTGATGTTTCTCTTGGTTAAAAATAGCTGAGATCAATAGATCAATACGATGGTGGAAGAAGCATTTAAAAACGAGTGTACGAATGCCTCCGTATCAATAAATAACGAACGCATCGCCCGATTTATTTCACAGAGACATCGATTCCCAACGATTGTCGTGCTTTTTTACAAGCGTCACAAGGTGACGTACGATCTCGTGCAGTAATCTCTCTCTCCCTCTCTCTCTTTCTCTGTATAAAGTCTCTTGCAATATATTTTCTTTCAGTTTTATTTTTTCTTGTTTTTCATTTCTTTTCTCTGTTATAAATACTCCGGGTATGGTGCACGAGCGCTTATAGAACGATCTTTACACTACCGTTTAGCTCTAAGAATGCGTTAAAAAGATCGGTTAACCTTTGCCACACACCGGTTATACGCTATATAATATAACACCTCACGCTACATATATAAATATATACAAGTCCTGTGAGTGTGTACGATGATGCGAATTGCCGGGGTCACCGGAATACCGGTTCCCACGCAATTTTCACGCCAAGGTCCGCGCGAAATCGGAAACGAAGAAAATCAAGTATAATGACTACGTTAACGCAACGTCGAATCATTTTTTTTTCATCGCAGAACATCACTATTTCTTACGATGAGAAAGAAAAACAAAATTCAATGCAAAAATCGATTTTCATATCGATGAAAAAATTTACTCATTATTTCAGACGCATCGAACGATGAAAATTTCCTAATTAAACGCTTCTTCATTGATGCGATCGAATACAATAACGTTCTCGGAGAATGCTCTCTCCAATTCGGAACGAGTGTCTCTCTTGCAGACGAATCCAACTTTCTATTCAAAGAATATTGCAAGCTCGTGCAATTAAATTGCAACAAATGAGAACGCGAATGTTAGCAAATTCCGGTAGATCAAATACAAGGGCAGGGAATAAATGAAGAAAGGAGACAATTCGAGAAGAGAAAAAATTGCGACTCGCACAGCGTCTGAAGAAAATGGACCACGTACAAGTATAGATGAAGAGAGAGAGAGAGAGAGAGAGAGAGAGAGAGAGAGGGAGCGCGAGAGAGGCGTGCCGCCTGCTCGTTCGGCTTGTCGAACGAGTCTTGTAACATCGTCCTGTATTATTGCTGTAAGGCGGCTTCTCTCTCGTTACACCTTCTGCGATCTTTCTCGCGAGAAGGAAGGGTTAAGAACCGAGAGAGGGGAGAAACTTTCTATATATGATCATAAGGTGAAATTAATCAAAGTACAAGTGAGAGAGGGAAAAAGAGGAAAAGGAAGAAGTGAACGAAAAGTCTTGTACCTTGTAGCCTGGTCATGTCCGAAGAGTTCGAGGGCGTGATCTCTCGCATCGTATCTCTCGTTAATAAACTTGTTATTATGCCATAAAGCGATATCATAATTCTTCCACGTATTTTACCTATACACACACCATATATTTAACCGTAATACGATACCAACATTTCCTTTAAGAGCATTTCTTTTATTTCCACATATTATTGCCTCTCGAATCTTTGCAACTGATGCCATTTTTACGTGCAATATTTATGACAACAAATGCATTTCATTCTCCCATTGAAGTTTATTTTTTGAGGATATTTACAATAATTACGGAAATTGTTAATCGTTGAATGACAATTATTATTTATAAATACTTAGTGACGTTGCTTTAGGACGATTTTTCAACGTATATTGTTGCATAATTTTTGGATACAAATGCAAAATTTATCAGGGCTTTTGCTTCATATTTGATCGATTTTAAAAGGTTTTTTATATTTTGAAATGGAATAAAATAACGAAAACGCAACGCTTCGAATTAGTTTCGTTAAAACAAACAGAGCTGCAAGGAAATTTAGTGAAAATTCATAAAATACAAGTATAACTCGTTGCCCTACAATTTTATTATGTGGAGTGACATACATGAACACAAATCGAAGTTTCGAGGACTATTGCGGGCCACTTGGCATTTTTGGGTCATCCTCCCTCGTCGACACAGGTTGGCACTCACGAGACCGTAAATCACGCGTTAAAACGCGTAAACTCTCGGGAAAGTCTCTCTCTCCCACTCTTTTTCTCTCTTTCTCTCTCTCACTCTCTGTCGGTACGGGAAGGACGGGGGAAAGCCGTTGAACAAAACAGGGAGAAAGCCCGAATGAGTTTTGCTGGAGTACAGACCGAAAGGGAAGTTACCGCGTGTGGCGCGGAATCGTAAACGTCGCTGGACCACTTTGTCCAGATCCAGAGTATATATAGCATGGGAACACACACAGAGACAGAAGCTGAATGGCTTTCGCCGCTAGAGCCCCATTTACCAGGCCATCCCATAACGAAAATTAATGGACCGAGAGGTTACTACTTCCGGTTGGTCCTCGGAACAACGAGAGACAGAGAGGGAGGAGAGTCGGTCGTGCACCTGATTTCTATCCCTCTCTCATTCTTTGTCTTGCATTCTCTCTGGTGAAGTAATCGTCGATGGAATATTAATTTTGCAAAAAAGTTCGATACTTATTTTAATTAAAAAGGATCTGAATATTAAACGGAAAAAAAAAACAAACCCGTGGTTGGTTTTTAAGCTCGTCACGCCATGCAAAATGTTGTATTATGAGCTTTGACTAAGAAATTTAAATCTTTTTTCATGAGAACACCGAACATTATCGTTCGTTGAGTGGAATAGAAAAAATCGTAGTCTTTTTTCTTCATTTTGTGTCAGTTACGTGAGGGTTATCTCTTTAATCAAAAGGACGCAGTACTGTGGGTACCAGCATATTCGGTAATTCAGAGGGCTCGTTCGTTGCCATGAAATTGCGAGGCCATGTGCACCAACCCCTTCCAATACGTTCTCATTTGCGTATCAAGCTTCGGTGATAGGGAAAGAGCAAGAGAGAACTAGAGGAAAAGGAAAAGGACGAGAAGTGCACGAGTAGAGCCGAATCGATAATGATAAGCACTTTGGCGAAAAACGAGCCTTCCCTTCATCTCTTCCTGCCCCTTTCCTTACCAACCATCCCTTTTTCCTCTCTATACTCAAGCCAATATGTATATCTCTATATTATCTTTTCGCCCTGGCATCGTTCTCTCGTCGTTCTCTAGCCCGCAACCACCCTCTTCCGTGGGAATATTGGTAAGCACATCGAACGTTGCAGCAGATAACCACGTTACCCTTTTGCCGGATACCACAGGACGAAAACGAGCTCCACCTCACCCATTTTCGGGACGTTCATCGCCACCGAGTCTCCTCATCAGACGATCGATTAAAAGAAAGAGAGAAATAAGAGGAGCAAACGACAACAACCAAAAAATAAACCATTTTCTATCAACAAATTCTTCGATCATGGACTTTCACTATTAACTCGTCTGCTGCTTTGCACGTGCTAAGATCTAACGGCACTGGATATATTATCCCGAAGTAACGATCCTTAGTACTTTGAAAAGCTTCCACAATGAACAATTAGAGCTAATTTTCCATAAGTTTTTCCACGTCAAACGCTGAATGATTTATACTCTCAAATAACGTACAGAAAAGCGTGGCGCAGTTTCAAATCTCAGTATGTCTATTCGTTCAATGAATTTTCAACGTTACGTCCAGCTTTTATTTGTAACAGGAGTACGGAGTCATAACGTGTCTTCGTTAAACCATTGCTATTATCCGGAGCTCGTAGCAGTGCAGCAGAGGCAGAGAGAGAGAGAGAGAGAGAGAGAGGGAGAGAGAGACAGGAGGAGACGACGATCCGAAGAGCGAGAGGCAGAAAAAGGATCGAGCGGGCTTGACGTTACGGTGTAACGTCGACGTAATCGGCATACGGGTGCACGTAACTGTACATACACGCGTAATATCGTGCATCCATTGGTCCATGAGGCGAAGAGAGAGACGAAGAAAGGCAATAGAGCGTAAAAAAATCAAAACAAAAAGAGTGCCAAGATAATGACCAAGGGAGGTTGAGCAACGGTAGAGAGTAAAAGGGACACACCAGTGAGCCCCGACGAACTCTTCGCATATCGGAGACTACCGAGAGTAAGGGCGTAACTTAATAAATCTTGGGGACACGAGCTGAGCCGCTTTCTTCGTTAGACATTTTGTATCTACAGCGTGTATGAGCTTTTTGTGATGATATGCACGCGTTTATTTGTACGCCGATGCTACGTATAGAGGAGTCTTCGTTAAAGGCACGAGAGTTTTTGATGCACGCCAATCATGAGCGTTGTTGCACTCGTTGAGAAAAAGAGCCGAGGGAGAGAGAGAGAGAGAGAGAGAGAGAGAGAGAGAGAGAGATAGAGGGGAAAGGAGGGATATCCCGTGAGTATAAAGCCGCTTACGAGAACCCATCAACTCGATAGTTTATCAGCGTGAACAAAAAGAAGAAAATACCTGCGACTGCTACTTTTTAGCCGTGTACATAAACTTGTTTTCCTTTTTTATTATTCGTTCCTACTTTTCTCATTTTTTCGGAGGCACACTACGTTTCCTTTGTGCCGCTATGAATATGAGCGTGTATTGCATTGGGGCGGGCACAAAATGCCTTAATTGATAAATTATCGGTTCACACACGTCTGATCGTTTCTTCAACCGCTACTCACAGCAGACGCAACATAATCGAAGGCATCCCTTTTTCAAACAATAATTATATGCATCGAGCTTCAGATTTTCTAATGTTTTGCAGAATTATTAGTCACGATTAATTCCCATTATTTCAAAATGCACTTTTTCGCATCATCCTTTTTTTTACCCATGAAAATATAATTTCTAATACAATATTATTATCTTTCTACCATCTCAGTGATGTTCACTATGCGGTTATCCAAGATAACGAGTTAATCATTATGCGTAATTAATTTGCATCCGTTCGAAATGCTTTTCCTAAAGAAATAAATGATTTTTCAACGAAATATCGTTTCACTATCATGATTCGATTTTACGACTACGATTTACCATGTTTTTTCCTTTCTCTCTCTCTTTTTTGTGACGTTGAACGCAATTATGTAAACTCAGACCAATTTCGAGCTTGAATGACTCGCTTAATGTCTCAACTTTGTTTAATTGATCCATCAACTGTTTTATCATCGTAGAGTGCTCTCTTTCGTATTTTGCATTGCTAGAAACCACAGGAATAAATCCTGCAAACAACATTATAATGATTTAACGATTCTCCGCACCAAAGTTCATGCCGGAAGGGCTATGAAATATGGGGCGACAAAAAACAAAACTCAATTACTTATGTAGTTGGAACGGTGAACCTAAATATTTTGTATTATCAACAAAAAATTGTTGTCTTGATTTTCAAGTTCATAGTTTTTTTTTCCAAACGCAATTTTTCGCCGAAGAATCGTTTTCCCATGCGAGGGTGAATCGTGATTGAAGCAGAATCGTCCGGAGCTACGATTTCGAGACTTTTTTGTCGATCGGTAATAAAAATCATAACCCGTGAAGATTCTAATACATATGGCTAATATTAGTTTCGAGGAAAAAGTTGAAAGCTCCGCAAACTCCCACGGAAGCGGAATACAAGAAGAAGAGGGAGGGACAGAGAGGACGAGAGAGATTGACGCAGAGAAAAGAATAAAGAGTAGCGGGGCATAGAGAAAAAAGAAGGGAGCAGAGTTTCGCACGGAGAAGCTGAAGAAGCTGGAGTCCGGACCACCCGGCGTTAACGCGATTTTGAGGAAGGGCGATCGGCGTAAAGCCAACCGAGCGAGAAGCAGCAGTGTATAGGTGTTTGCCAAGATCCGCAGTTACTTCCTATTCCCTCCGCGTGTGTTTGTGTGTTAAAATGGAAGAGTATGACGTCCTAGAAAAGATGCAAAAGAGAAAGATGGAAAAAGGCTCGGATCAAAAGAGAGACGAAGAGCGAAAGATAAATGATGAGATGAGAACGCCAAGTAAAAGAGAGGACATAGAGCAAAGAAAGCCAAGGTCTGTGTAGTTGTTACAAAACGTATATTGCATGCCTAGTACGCAAGAAAACGCAGCCTCAGAGAGTGAGACAGCAGATGAGTAAGGAAAAAAGCAAAGGAAGTATGCATGCTAAAGAAGAGAAACCAAGAGAGAGAATGAGTCGCTACGACGCCGATCTTGCAACAAATCTATTTCCACGCTATGGCAAAAACGGAAGACACGAGGCTGCTCTCTGTGTTGGCCTGGCCTGCTGCCGAGTAATGAACTAATCTAGCAAGCTCGGTGGAGCTTTGCTTCTCTCTTTGTCCCTCTCGTTCTCGCAGAGCGCAGTATCCACGAGTACCGGACCCTGAGCAAAAGGTTGAACGCAGGAAACGTTGACGCAGCTCCACAGACTCACTTTATTATTCTTATTATGGTTCCCTATATATGTAACCATAATATTTGTGTGTATATTAAGGTCCAGCACGAAAAAAGGCTTGTGCGAAACAATTGGACGAGCGAAATGATGCGACGCGGCTTTTTTTATCCTGCCAACAATAAGAGTCAATATAGTTGCCTTTATATTTGTATATACAATGCCAAGGAATACATGAGAAGAAGGGTGAACGAGCCTGCACGAGAGGAAGAACAAGTGCGGAGAAAAGTTTTATCGCGGCATAATAACATCAGTTTTTCCGTACGACTTCGAGGAGTAAACGCTCGAAGGGACGAATGTGCAGTCGGAGAGGAAAATTGTTGTAGCGAGTGGGAGAGCGAAAGTGCAGCAGTGCGGGTGTGCATCAGCACACAGCATCCTCGCTTCCAAAGACCATAACGCCCGCACAACTTTTTCTTCCGTTTTCTCACTCTCTCGTTTCGTGTCTTGTGCTAATTTCGTGACTCCCGCAAATAACTCGCGTTATCCTGCACGGAAATGAGAGGTATGACGATTTATGGAAAAAAAAAAGAAGCTGCATTAAGGAATTTGCGGGGTATAGTCCATTAGAAGATTTTCGTCCATGAGTTCCATTAATATTTCGACAACAATCGCTAGATCGATTGATCACGAAGAAAAATAATAATTTTCAAAGATCAGATATTGGTTTTTGGTGGAAATCTGAGACACTTTTACAATGAGAAAATTACGAGTTTCTTCGAGTATAGAGTGAGGCTAAAGCACAGAGCATTGTGGACTGTATTTTCGAGCCTTGGCTTCGTCATCGCATCCTTCTGGGTCCTCTTCACGTATAGTCGTAGAACGACGGCAGCTGCGGCCAAGAGGTTTAATAATAACAACCTACCACGAGGATATTCTCCACCGAGAACGATGAAAACGAAGAGAGGAAGCCTCTGCTATATTCCTTCCTGTTGTCTCGTTTTTTACATTTCTCTCTTCGCTCCTTCTCAGTTTTTTGCTTCTTCTGACTCCTTGTATACCCAACCCTACCATAATAACGAATCCTCATCCATGGAAAGATAATGATGGTCGCGGGGGTGCACAGTACCGACACTAATGCGTCGTTGCCACCAAGACCCACAAGTCCGCCGCTCTGTCACACTCCTACCCATTGTTCTTTCATTTCTCTGCTCTTCGACACTCAACTTTACGCACTAATTTCACCAGCGATACTTAGGCAACATTACGAAAAATGAAGATAAATCGTTTTAGCTTGACAGTCGAGTGTTAGCTAAATATATGAAGATTAATTTATTTTATTGTGGTAACTTTTAATTACGATCTTTAACGACTCGATTGGACCTCAAGTGAAAACGTTGAAAGTCTCAAAAACATTAGAAAAATGCTAATTCCTGCAACATCATGATTTTTATTCAATTACTGGATTTTAATGAAAACGATGAAATTTTTATTCTCAATTGTATTATTGTGGTTAATTATCGGAGGTTATTTGGATGTTGCTACTTGGGCAGCAACGCAATAACCATAAAGCCACCCCTAAAAATAAAAGAAATATACGTTTTTTTTCAAATTACGTGTACAGGTGTGTTGAAAGCCAAAATTTCGAAAGTTGGCCCATGGTATTTTTCAGCGAGTTGAAATTATCGTGCGTGATCTCAAGTCCGAATGTCGGCGAGTAGAAAAAAAAAAGACAAGTTCGAGCCTATTCCCGTCTTAAAACAATTTCGACAACTGCGAAACGAATAAATCTCCCTCTTTTTCGTATCCTCCAGTCTTTTGGCTCTTTTTTTTTGACTCAAGGGTTTTATAATGATGTTCCTGCTGGAGAGAGAAAGAGAGTAAGAAAAAGATTGGTGTTCTCTCGGGCAGGACGGAGACTTTTAAACGGCTTAAATGCGTGTGGGCTCACGGTTTTGCTTCTCTGCTTCTGTGCGAGGCTTCGTGACGATCGCGCTCGAGCACTAGCGCGCGATCAGGCGCGATTCGCAAGTCGTGAGAGAGGAAAAATTGAAAAAATCGTACTGTAGAGGTCACACACGGTGATTACCTATTAGCGCGATAATAATTCCGTTCCGTTGAAAACTTGCTTGCAATATTTTTTCCTCAAGAAAAAAAAAAAAATTTCGATTTTTCGGAAAATCTTGTTCGGGAATAGATCGCGAAGCGATTTTGCTTTATTCATGAAGAGTTGATAAGTCAGCCGAGGACCAATGAGATCGGACTGCATGGTGAAAAACGCAGATTGTTTGGAGCACCGCAGGTAAACAGGGAGCGAAGCTAAAAGAGTGAAAAATCGTCGGAGAGACGGTAAAGCGAGTCAGGAACGGCGTATCTTTATCCACGAGCATATGGGAGGGGAAAGAGAGAGAGAAAAAAAAAACAAATGAAAAAACGATGCGAGCAAAAAACGAGGAAAAGGCGGACAAAGTAAGAAGCAGAGAGAGAAAGAGAGAGAGAGAGAGAGAGGAAAAGTGATCTGCTCTCGTTGGGATCGTAAAATTCAAAGCCCGTCGTGTAAATCCGAACGCCTCTCGATGCGTCCCGTCTTATATTCGAGAGCACGAGGCATTATATCGTGCGAGTAGATACAACGAGAGGAACATCCGCCCTGTAGGTATGTGCAACTTTTATCACTATATACGTATGTGCGTACATATACGTCTATATAGAAAGCCTGTATAAACCCTTTCCGACATCGTTCTTGTCGAACTCTCGTAAATATCCGGCACGTACGTCTGATCTTGTTCAACCCCTTCGCACGAAGACACACACGCACCTGCTCTCGCGAAACAGTCTACAAATATAAGTATATTATCGGTGTGTGTGTATATGCATGAGCAGAGGTTCGAGAAAACATCGGAGATTCTTCTCGGCTGCTGCCTATTAGCGAATTCCGAGTGCGTGAGGCTGAGATATCTAACCCCCGACTATTTATTGTACTTCTATATATATACGTAGCGTATTTAAATATATGACTTTTTTCGATATGGGATATGGCTGTATTTATTGTTATATGTAATAAAAATTAACGGCTGTATGCCTCGAGGGCCAACGCACTAACTATACAAGCGCGAATATCATTCCAGCACATCTCAATTTTTCCTTCAACCGGCAGTGCCAATCTTTATGACCTCGGCTCGATGAAAACATCTTTTGTTATTTTAATGTAAAAAAATAAGAGTCGAATTGTAACGATCGTATATGTGAATTGGTCGAAAAAGAAATTCAATGAAAATTCTTCTAGTTCCTTTGCTGTGAGAGTTCTCGAGAGAGAGAGGAATGGGACATGCGTGCCTCTAAATTCGAGCGTGCGAGGACACGCGTGAGGAACCTCGACACCATCGTGTTCGAGCTACACTTTCTGTCCTGTCACGCACAGTGCCATGCAGCGTAGAAACACAGAAAAACTCAAACAGAGAGATTTTATCTCGGCCGAATCGGCCTCGGCATTGCATCGGGCTGTGATGCATTCGAGGTGCGAGTTCGTGATTCGTTTCAGCTTTGGCGAATCGCAAAAAATCGACGAGATTATTTTAACGAAATAAAAAACAAAATTCATTTGTTCATCCACCTCTCTCCATTCGTTTTGTAACTTTTTCCTCATTCGGTCAGTCATCGTTCAAAAAATAGATAAAAATCAATAAGAATGGTTAGGGAAACCTCATACGAGGCTGAAAGATTTAAAAGGCAGGTCCATGATCATGGAGAGAAAAATAAATCATAAAAGTCGAGAACGAGCTGCAGAAAACATGATCGTTCAACAATGCGAATTCTCTTATTCAATTCTTATTATCTATGACGCATTGGTGATGCGTGCTAAATGATGCATGTATAGATTTTCAGTATATCGCCCGAAAGTGGAATTCCCGGGAGTTATCCTCGACAACAATGTCTACGTTTGTATAATACAATAATACTCGCATATACGTGAGAGTACATATATGGGAGGGGGGAGAGCAGCAAGTGGAGAGCTCGCCATGCGCTTCCGGTCGGGCGATACGTATCGCGATTCCTCGCGTCGGATCTGGCAATTAGCAATCACGCATATATATTCCGTAACGCTCTTGCGTAACGACGTATAGCAGCAGCGAGCGAGCTAGCTAGCCCAACGAGAGAAGATTATCATCGCGTCCGCGTCCTCCGTCTGCTACTGTAGCCATACGAATGTATTTTGTAAAAAAATCGGCAACTAAATGAGACGCCGAAACAATCGCCAGCCGTTTGTTCCATTTTTTATCTTGGCCTGGCTAAAGAGTTCAATCAATAATTATCAGGCATTGACAATCGCAGATTTATTATCGATGCAATTTCCGTTCGATGCTCAATTTTCGAGTCCTCATTACTAAACAAAACAATAATTACCTCCGTTGACTAAATTAACAACAAACATTCAATTCTTGCATTAACCTAATTCTACGCCTCAAATAAATATCGCACACTATATACGAGAATATGATTGTTGGGTCATGGAATTTCATTTCGTCCGCCGACACATTTTATTGCCCCTGCAAATTAAGTTTCTCGGTCCGTCCCCAACGAGAAATGAAAACCGAATCTCACTGACGCTTCATTTTATTTCTATTTCTCTGCAAATGAGACGACTCTCGAACGTCGGCCATTATTTGACGAGTGCAACAATACAAACCATGTGCCATGTGTGGAGCTAAGTTGACCTGGAAATTGCCGAAATAAGAACACTTGAAAAATTTGATGACGTGAGCTCAGGTACATCCGCTCAGGTATATCAATTTTGAAGATTATATTTATCTATGGAATACCTGCATAATTATATATTATGTATTATATATATTCACATATACATAGGTTTGGGGACATGTGTATTTTATATCGCAGTTGGCACGCATTACGTGTCGCATGTTTTGTTCTTTTCCTCGCTCAATATATATGCGCGTGCAGTCTAGATGCATAAAAACACTGCGTTGCCAACCTACCCTTACTCAACCACCTGGCTTTTTATTTTTTATACCCCTATCAGAACTTTATTACCATGCTCGAGGACTTTTCGGAACAAATAAACTGCCGGGTCTCCTTCTATTTTTCGAAGTTTTAAGTCAAAGCTTTCCCTCTCCAAAATGCCATTCCTGAAACGCGTTCGACAGGACATTGACTTCATATAATATATCACGTTTGTGTTCATTAAAAACGAGCCTGCGAAACGATGGAGGAAAATTGTAAAATTGTTGTTGAAAACAATTCTTCATATAAAATTTTCAAATTATAGGAGCTCGAGGTGGATATGATCGATGAAATTTGTTTAATGGAAGTTTTGCATGAAGCGAGTAGGAAAGCAGTGGAAAGTTTCGTATCTCAAACAACAGGACTCTGGTTGAGAAAATCAAAATATTATATTCCGTTTGGTTTGAGAACAAGTGAGTCGATGATTTTTTAAAGATTATCGTCCACCGTAGAATCTGGCACTGTTCCAGAAATTTGCAAAGATTTTTGAAGGATTTTTTAAATCAACTCCTTCTAGACTCCTTAAATCTCACAATTTTTTCCATTGTACACAGTTGACTTAATGGTCATCCATGCACAAGAATACAAATGCACGTAGTTGTATGCACAGAAAATACAATTTTTTTCAATTAAAACAACACACGACAGAGGGTCCCAACAGGACACCTGTGGCGACACGTCCCACACGACCAGAGTGCAGCTCTTCACCCCATCCACGTGCTCCATTTTTTCACCCCATTTTTCCTTGCTCTTTTTTTTTCTTCCTCCTCTACTTGTCCCAGGATCTTCACAAGCTTGCTAAAGTGTTCCATTGAAGGCGCGCTACGAATTTTCAAATACCAAAATGTTGACCACAAATTTCAACAAATTTGAAAACTAGTGCAACGCTATTGAAAATTCAATAGATTCGGTATTTATTGACTGACTCAGTCCTCTATGGATATCAATATACACTCACTCCGTTTTAACGTTTCTTTATATAATAACGAAAACACGCACGGAGAGAAATGGGAATGTCGTAACAGCAAAAGATGCTTTGCTAATCGTCTTTTAGTTACAACAGCAAAGCCTTAAGCACCCGTAGCATAATTTTCCTTATAGTAGCAAAATAATATTT
>JAPYYS010001400.1:0-35528 GCA_030522525.1 Campopleginae sp. 14b
GTTGCCGAATGAAATAAATCTTTTTTTCAAAATAAGTATTCATACACGAAGAGAATCAATAAATTTTAATGGAGCTAGAGTTCGCAATGTTTGGGGCACCGAAAAAAAAAATTCTATGGATTTTTTGTTTAATTTTAAAATTCAAGAAAATTTACTTATCGATTTTGCTTGTAGAACGTAAAAAAAATGGTTTTATCGTCTTGAAAAAAAAATTAATAAAAATCAAAAAAAAAAAAAAAAAAAAAAAAAAAAAAAAGCAGACTTCAGCATCGCCGAATTTTAATTCGGAATTTTTTTCTCTCGAAAAATGCGCCGAAATAATTCGTTTGATCAAAAAAAAATATTTATTGAGCATCGTATTTTGGCGGGGATCGAGAAGTGCCAAACGATTTGTAAAATAATTACGATTGCAAAAGCTTTACAGAATGTTTCGTCTATTTAGTGCCAGAGGTACGTGCATATAATCATAATATTTTAACCGATGAAAATAATAATGCAATGTCTAGTTAGGCGCCTGGACATTCAGCCACCCACATTGTACGTGCCTCTGATTTTCTGTTGCTTTACATATCCTTGGGCACGAAATCCATTCACTCGCTAATGCATATCGTTGACGCTGAGTATCGAATGTGTGGATCAAATATTCGATTTTAATCTCGTCAGCTGTCAGCATCGAAAAACCTTGCCAAATACATTTTTCAAAAACGAGCTCGTAAGCGTTGTTCATTGAATTATTAATAAAATTTGAATAAATATCTTATTTTTGTGAAATTCAACAAAATGTGCTCGTGAAACTTGAAATATTTTTTTTTCGCAATATTCTACAAATTTCTTTGTAAAAATAATAATTGTCGTACAAATTTGAATAAATGCAAATGCAATTTCCGTTTGAAGCGAAATGTAAAAAGGGCAAAAACGCTTCATTGATTTGTTGATTAAAGTTTCAATTGGTTGGGATGGCTGAGAGTGCACGCAGCCACAGTTAGTCGACAGCACTTTAGCCATTAATTGGCTATACGCACATACAGTCTGGGCTTACCATGTCGATTATTTAAATCGAGTGTAACGAGAGGATTCGTCATTGACATCGATATGAATTTTTATTTTTTTTCAATATTCTGAGCAGCGAAATAAATTTGGTCCAGATTTTTGTTGACTAGATCTCACGATTTTAATTGAGTATTTAATGAAAATAATGAAACGATATTTTTTTGAGATCCAAAGACAAAATCGATACGAAAATTGTCAGGATTTAATTAATGAAAAAATTAATGGAAAAATTATTTTTTGTTGGAGCTCGTGGCTGAGAACTCCAGTGTCATTTGATTCGATTGAAAAAAAAATCGTTTTCTACGAGGACTAATGATTTGTGGAAAGTCCGACAGTTTTCTGACCACACCCTTGCATCGTAATATTTTTATTCTTAGCACTGCGAGGCTCGTTACTCTCACTTGAACTTAAGCCCAGCAGCCTTTGAAATAAATATTCAACAAGAGGAAGAGATCTGCTTAATCCCTGATAAAAGCAACTGCAGTTGCACGTTTTCCACGACAATCATAGTCCATGCATCTATGCGAATAAATTGGACGTTGGCCAAGTTTCTCGTGGCGATATCCCGCCAGCACAAACGAGACCAATGATTCGTCACTTCTCCTTACTATTTTATTTCCTCGTTTTCTTAGACCGTACAGACCAGATGGTCAAGCATGATAATGAAAGCAATTAATTTATTTCTCCCATCTTGGCTTGACTCGCCTTACCATAAAACGAACAAATCATGTAAAATTTGTCATGCAATTGTGCATGAAAAATTTTACATTTCTCGAGATCATTTCGGTGACTTCGATTCCACATTGTGTGCAGAAATTTCTCCTGAAATTTGTATTTTCCAAAGCAACGAGTTAATCCAATGAGAAAATACAATTTCGAGCTCATTTTTTAAATTCAATAAATTCGGTGGCGTAACGTTAAAAAAAACAAATCGAAATAAACGAAATAAATAAAATGAAACAAAATAAAAAAATAAATAAAATTGAATAAAATTCGAGCAAGAATAAAATGAAATAAAATTGAAAAAAAAAATAAAGAAAATGATAGAAAAAGATTTCATGAATTTTTTTAAATTGCGAAGAAATAATAAAATATGAATGATTGTTTAAAAGATTGGTCGACATTTATGATTGCAGGAGAGCGAGGAAGAATTGCCGGAATGTTCGGATCGCAGCGAGGTCTGTAGCAAGGTTGATTTGTACGGTGCACCGTGGGTCGAGAGGCAGTGCCGATGTCCAGGTGGACGTGCCTGTCCGAGCAGTCTTCATGCCGACGACGGTCACACCATCGTCGACAAGACTCGGCAGTACAAGTTATGCGAGCCCGTTAAGAGATTGCCGATCTGTCGTTATTTCAAGTGAGTTCTGGGTATCATTTTCCCGGCGAAATAAAAAAAGAGCTTTGGAGTCTCCTTTGGGAAATTCGTGATTAATCGAGACAATAATTGCTCGATCGAAAATAAAGGAAGGAAAAAATAATGTGGGAGATACAGGAGACGTGCGAAAAGTTGAGCTGAGCATATGTCACACAGAGCACGTTCAATAATTCTAGAGTTATGGTTTCATTCGGTTCGATTGTCTCTCGATTGGTTGTTCAGTCCCCGAGCGAAAATTTCCATCAGACCTGATAAACATGAAAATGAGGTGGGCAATGATTCTGTTTGGCAATCTCGGTCTGGAGGCTGCAAAATCGCGGTTTCGAGGAATTCAAAAAACGAATTAAAGCGAGATTATTAAATTTTAACTTCGAGTCTCTAATTACTAGTAAATTCCATGCCACCCAAAATTAATGCCCCGGAGATTGCTTTTAATGAATTAATGCTTATTAAAAATGCATCCTTATTTTATGTTCCACAGAGATGTAACGTGGACTCTAGCACCTGGCGGAGGACCAGCGAACGCGACGGTACAGAGGGTACATTGTCGTTGCAGACCCGGTAGCGTGCCCTATCTCGTCAGGCGACAACCTCACAGATCGCCCGAAGGCAATCCGGGCTTCATTTACGCGTTTGCGTGTTCACCACAAAGTGTGAGTTCATCTCGAATGAGACAATTCAATGAATAATCCAAATTAATTGGTTTTTCGAGTTTTCAATTTAACAAAATTCGATGATTGCATTTTTAAAATAAATAAAATAAATAAATAAATAAACATGAAAAATTAATAAAAGAAATAAATATAATAAATAAAAAGAGAAAAAGTTCAAAGTTTGATGGAATAATTCGAGTTTTTTTTTGTTTTCTCGTAAGTAACTCTAATTTTTCCATCCCCAGAGGCTACGATGTCAGCACAAGGAGCCCTGTCGATTATTCACAGTGCGTAAGAGGCGGAGTTCGCAATTGGAAGAGGTGAATGCATCGCCATTGTGTCAATGTCCAAAAGGTCACAGATGTCCGAGACGTCATACCGATCCCGGTTCTCTTCCGGCGAGATCGTACTCGGGAGTGCTTGAGATTAAAACTTACAGTGGTTATTGCGTGCCTTCGCATCACACGGAGCCGGTATACACTCTGTGAGGATTTGGGGCTCGGAAAATAAAAGAAAAGGAAGAAAAAAAACGGCAGTTTCGAAGAGTGTTTTGACCGGAAACTCGTGCACCAAAGTTTGACAGGAAAAGCTGTACATTTCGAAGCGCGAAAAATGAAAAAAAAAACAAAAAAACAAACAAAAAACTAACGAAAACGCAGGAGAAGTTTCTCGTTGAAAACTTTTGTTCCTCGGTCGTATATTTTCCGCATATATAAATGAAGATGAAATAATAAATATATATAAATCTATATGAACAAATATAAATACGTTTATCGAGATTTGAGGCGAAACGAGTTCGCGATAACGAATAAACGATAAAAATAATAACGAAAATAAAAGAAAAAAAAATAACGAACACTGAATAATCCCGCCGAAAGTTACCGATGTTGTTCAGCGAACCAAAAACCCACCAAAGTTGGAAGATAAACAAAATAAGATCCCGATCTGACTGGCCGACCGTGGATAAAATCGACGCACCGAATCGTCGACTCGCGATCTGTAAAAATGTACGAAGGGCCGGTAGTATCAGGGGGGGGGGGGGGGGGGGGGGGGGGCACGGTGGGGCAAGTGTCAAAAAACATTTACAGGGAGAAAATACGGGCGCACCCCTAAAAAAAAAAAAACAAAAAAAAAAAACGAAAAAAACGAAAAAAAAAAAAATCGGTAACCCCCGAAGAGCGTTTCAGCGTCGAAGCCCTTGCGTGTCCCGGAGCAGCAAAAACGACGAGAATAATGAAAATACGAGAGGCCTTGTAAAGGTCGTCTGCGATTTAAAAAAAAACGACAAAAGCACGAAAAACAAAACAAACCTTAACGGAGAATAGTATTAAAGGCTGAATGAAGTGGAAGAGGAAAACGATCGAGGCAGCCGAGCCGGAGCATAAAATGAAGAAAAATAACGACGTACGAAAGTCTCATTACGGACGATTTCATCAGCGAAAACATACACAAAAGCTTTAAAGTGACAAAAAGTTGACGATTTTTTGTTTTTTACTTCGTTTGTCAATTTTTACACATTCGTGTTTGAGGAGGAGCTCGAAAAAGAAGGAAAAAATAAAAAGGCATGAATTTACGTCACAGTCTGTTATTCCGCACGGATTGTTGCGAATTTATCGTTATTTGTATAGACAGTGTAAAGTGCATTCCGTTTACCGTTTTTTTAAACAATAGCAAACGTACTATCGACTTTATTTACCAATTACTATGATTTTATCATTAATATTATTATTATTATT
The DNA here is from genome assembly GCA_030522525.1 of Campopleginae sp. 14b. Lineage (NCBI taxonomy): Eukaryota > Metazoa > Arthropoda > Insecta > Hymenoptera > Ichneumonidae > Campopleginae sp. 14b. The sequence goes on from JAPYYS010001400.1 coordinate 4,815, forward strand.
CTTTTTATTGCTATTATTATAATTATTGTAATTTGTCGACTCGATTATTAAATTTTTTTTTATTATTTAGGAACAAGTTAAAGTGGTAACGATTTTTTCTCAAACGTTGCCCATTAAACGCCTTTATTTTGCATCATATATAACAATTATTAATATTATATATGAATCTCTGATTGTTTAACGTCTCGTTATAACTTCACGCCGTTAATATTTGCGAAAAATGTACATATGGATAATATGAATGAATTTCGAGCAAACGAACACATTTTATTAAATATTGTATTTTTCGATATTATTTTCATGGAAAAGAATTTCGAGGCTCACATCGATCGTTATTGATTCGATAGCGAGACTCCCTCGACTTTGTATTATTTTTCTATTCGTTCATTCTCTTCTACGCTCCTCCTTATTTCGTGTTCTATTTGCTTTTATTTAATAAAATATATCACGATCTTTGTTGACGAAATTAATCGAGTTTCCATTTTTTTTTCCTTCCATTTTTTGCCAATTCCTCACTGCATCGGGACTTTCTTTGAAAAGAATCAATTCTACCGTCGGTAACAAAGATTTCCCACGATCTATCGATCCCAACAACTGACAGATGGCGCCTGCGCTCCACCGATATCCCGTCTCACGATCCCCTCTTTCCAAAATGTAAAAATAATAAAAAAAATGGGATAAATTAGTTAATCAACGAAAGTCTCGAATTTTAAACTAAAAATCGGGACATTTTATGTTTTATTGGCTTTTTTGATCATCGAGCGATTCGATTTGAGATTGAAAATCCTCAGGCTCTTATAACCATGATGATTCGGGGGGAAAAAGACAGTAAAAAAAAATCTGCATCCTCGTATTTTGTCTGAATGAAAAAAAAAAAATTATTGGATCGATAATTTTTATTTTTGTTCCATTTCTCGTTGCACTCATTTTTCGTTCAATTAGTCGTCGAGATTATTTGAAATACGTCGAGGCATCACTCGCAATTTTGGCAGGAGTAATTTTTGGAAAATTGACCCCCTCGCCAAACGTAATGAGTAATTTATTGCATGAGGAGAGAAAATTTCAACAGAATATATATGAGAAGATAATATAGGATTAGAAATAGTGTTATCGGTGTGTCGAATTGTTATTCTCTTTTATGTGAATATCCCTGAATCGAGCACCGGATATATTTCAAACGTAATTCCTTCATTGCTTATAAATTGATCCGGTTTATACGAAACAGTTTTGCCACTCTAGTTTAACGGTACCTGGTTTGCTGCTCGCTTCGGTATATCAGTTATCGTATTTCACCCGAGACACCCCGTACAGAAACGATGGCAATGGGCCAGTTCTCTATATTATACTCTCAATACATATATGATAAATAGATGAATAAAAAAAGAAAAATGCCTGCGCCAGTCACTGTACCGGAGAAGTGGAAAATCAAGTATGGCGAAGTGTATAGAATTTTCTATGGAAACGTTGCGGTCCATCGGCCTCCCTGAACGAGATATTTCCATCATTTTCGTTCCCAATTCTTTGTACTCCATTAAATAATGAAAAAGAAACATTTAAATCGTCGGGGGAAAGTTTTAATTTTTTTTTAAATAATTAAAAAATACGACCTTCCTGTCGGTGGAAATACAAATTGGAGTATTTTTTAGCACGCGGCTTATTAAAAGGAAGGAATCCTGAAGGCTCTGGTACGAGAGGATTTTTTTCTTGGCAAGAATATCCTCCTACAGACTGCATAAAATGTTCTCCTTCATTTACGTGATCCTGATGGACAACAAAAGGATTTCGTAATATGAGCTTCACCGTGGAAATTAAATTTCCAAGTATATTATTTCCAGAGATCTACGTGGCAGTTAATTCACTTGCAGAGCTTCGGTTCTCCTCCAGAAGTGCGTGTTATTGAGAGGAATGATCGTATTTCTTTGATAATATTCTGACAAACGTCATTCGACTCAGTGAATCGAGATTTTTTTCACGAAAATCTGCTTTTGATGAAATATTTTATTTCACGATAGGAATTCCTTGATCGACAATAATTACGTTTCACTGCAGATTTCCAGGAGTCTGAAGTTTGCATTGCCACGCAATGCGACGAAATGAAAAAAAAAAAACATCTGTGAGGTCCAAAAGAGTCAAGGGGCAAAATAAATAAAAAAAAATTCGAAAAAAAAGTGCATTTTTTGTTTTTTTCATCTCATGGCATTGCGTCGATGCAATCTTCAGCCTCATAGTTTTGCTTCTATATTTATGCATTTTAAATATAATAAAAGCTTCAATAAAGTTGCTAATCGAATGGAGAAAGATTCTTCCAAACAGCAAATAACTCTGGCTGCATTAATGGCAATGCGCATTTTTCCCGAGGACATTACGCCGAGCTCCGAGGTCCACGATTCTCTGAATTCAACTCTGGCACAGATTTTCATTTGCATCATTAAATTAGTATTATGTCGGCGTGCACGTTGGAAATTGTTGGCCTTCCCATAACAAGCTCTGCTAGTGTCATGGCTCGTGGCTCTCCAAATAACATTTTGTCGTCGAAAATGCAATCATTCGGCCACGCAATGAGAGTCTATTTAAAACTCTTGAATATCGTCCAGCGTTTCAAGGCCCAAAAAACATTCGCTAAATCCTTCGAGCCTTCTTATCGATCAGCGTCATAATGAGACAGGATTCTCTATTGAACGACGTGATTTATTTTGATTAAAAAAAAAAAAAAAAATCATTTCATGTACGAAATCGACTCGATAACAATTTCCTCGCATTTTCGAGCATCGTGAGACGATTTTTATCTCCATTTGGCATCGATGCACTGACGCAAATCAACAATATGTTCTCATTGTAAAAAAATTCGAGTGAATCCGGCTGGGGCTATTTTCCGAGTGAGCCAAACGAGTTTCCATTGAATTTTCATTCAAATAACATCAAATGGGAAAACTTTAATCGGATTATTAAAACACTGAAGCAAAAAAAAAAAAAAAAAAATTATCACGATCCATAGGATCGGAGTTTTAAAAAGGAATCTTCCACGAAGTTTACGGTCGAATTCGTTTCTCAAAGCAGAATAAATTCCTAGTGTGGGAAGTGGCTGAAAAAAAAGCAAAAAAAAAATGGAGAGTTTGATGGAAAAAAGTATGGGAATTATTGTGAAAATAGGGAGAAAGAATTAATCGTAAAGAAAGTGGAAAAAATGAATTTTTTTAGTTTCTAAAAATAAAATGGAACACTCTAAAAAATTGTAAAATCTGGTGAATCCGTCAGATCGTTAAGAATACAAAGTTTTGGTCCGTGGAGAATAAAAGAGCTATGAGAAGATCGAGCTCTCGGGTGATTCTCCTCATTTTCTCCACTTAATAATCGTAATCATCATTACCATAATCGAGGCAATGGGAATATGTTGAAGAGACGTTGGGAGATTGCTGTATGGATCGGAGAAGACATTGGCGCATGGTTGCATGAAGGATGTCGAACGTGAAGAAAGAGAAAAGAGGGTAAGAAATAAGGAGATGAGTTTGGAATAAATCGAGCCCCAGGATATCTCGGAGTTTGCTGCGTACACGTGCATTTCAACTTGTACAGATGCAATTTCTCTGCTGGCCCTATTTCTTGTCCCTCGTACGCCCCCGCGCGGTGTACTCGCGTGTCTTTTCTTCACGAGAGAGTCGTGATCCCGCGCAAGACCTTTTATATATATGTCTACGCGATTACAAACGACGTAGACTGTTCGATCGAATCGCTGGTAGAAAGCGATCCTCCATCCTTTATAAAATACTCACACACACACGCAGACAGCCAGACATATCTAAACATGTACAAAAAGTGATCGACGATCGCTTTCTACGAACACATAGGAAGTTTCACATGAAATCGATCAAGCTTTGACCCCCGAATCGTTCCCAACACCAGGAGAGAATGAAAAATCAATAAAAAAACGATTTTTTCATAAATTCATGAAGAATTATCGCCTTGGATTCGTCCTCAATGCTGTCTGAACACATAGGGATTTTCACATGGAATTAGATCAACTTTTGACCCCCGAATCGTTCCCAACACCAGGAGAGAATGAAAAATAAATAAAAAAAAAACGATTTTTCATGAATTCATAAAGAATTATCGTCTTTTCTTAACTAAATGAAAAAATTAAATTGATCAAATGAATTGAAATAAATTGAATTTATTCGAATGAAAAAATGGTTTAATCAAGTTTTTTAATACCTGAAAATTTGCATCGAGCCTCGTAAAACTTTAGAAAAAATGCATCGTCACAAATGATATCGTGCAGGAACCAAAATTTTGTTCAAAGATATTCAATTTTTGAATCTCCTCAAGTGTAAGCTCTCAAAGAGTTCCGTATTGGTTAGAAATTGAGATTGGAATGTCCTGTGGTCGAATAAAGTACGAAACAGATAAATGGTAGATGAGCTCACGACTTGAGAGTCCAAGTTGAACGGATACTATATTTTCTATACTCTCAGCTGGCGCACACAATGTCTCACGAATGTGAAAGATACCGCGTTAATATCTGAGCTCGATCATAATTCAAATATCATCGATCGTACGCTATAAAATAATAATTTATATAGTTATATCGAAGGAGGTACTTTTATCTTCATTTAGTTGGAGTCTAACGAAAGAAAGAGTGACTAGCGTTTCCTGAACTTGGTTTCATTCGATCGGCCAAGTTTTTAGACTCGCTCTCTCTCTCTCTCTCTCTCTCTCTCTCTCTCTCTCTCTCTCTCTCTCTGTTGCTCTGGCCATTTCTCAGGAAAGGCTTTTCCCTACTGTCTCGTACATCTCGGACACGTATTTCCGTCGAGAAAACTGGTTGTCTTGTTCGCCTTAAGATCTAATGCACCGCGCAAGGTAAACCAACTTTAGTTGCACACGATAATGTTTCTTGGCTCTGTACCGAGGCGTCACGAACTTTATGAGACACACGCGAAATTCAAAGCTCCATAGACCATATGCTGCTTATATATATCTACTCACTGACTCGTACTTTTTATTTAAAATCATGAATGTCTATAAGAATTACATTGAGTTAGCTTCATTGCGAGTTATTGCCAATTAAATTTGTCATTTTGTGCCATTCAAGTCGACTGCAATGTTAATCTATTCTTCGTTATAAATAACGAGTGAAATTCGTACAGAATACAAAGTTCTAAACGATTTCGAATACGAATCAATGGAATTGAGTCGACTTTCGTTATAGGAGGAAGTAGCGCGCATGAAAAGGTGGAGAGAGACTTCCTACAAGTATGTTCATACTTGTTGATAAGTTAGAGTTGGGCTGGAGGGAGATAAATAAGAAAAAAAATGAATAATTTTCAATTTATGTAATATTTGAGGTATAACTCGGGAAGTATGATCTCTAGGATGAAAAAGGTGAGAAGCAAAGTTGCGAAAAAATCGATTTCCTTCAACTTTGGTCCTTATCATTTTTAGCGAGCGAGTTAAATTGGCGGAGTTATTCGAGTTTTATTATTCTCCCTGAAAATTCGTGCAATTTCGAATGGAATTGTCATTTGAAAAATTGATCGCGCAGGAAATAAAGTATCAAAGGAATAAATGAATAATTGCATAAGCAAAGAAACGAACGCCATCACATAGACACACTTTTCATCCTTCGATATTATTATTATCATTATGCACCGTTATAATTGCGTTACGATTCGTCATTACGGTTATCGGAGTCTGAGCATGCATGCTATTTATACAAAGTTGGTATATGTGTGTATGTTTGAATATGTATGTGAGGATTAATAGACAGGACGATATTAATTCGAGACACTAAGATTTCAGGGTCGCACGTTACACTTTGGATGGACGATCTCGTTTCGATTTTTTTTTCTCATTTTTATCGTGACGAGAGCAAAGCTGGTTGCTTCTCTCTATCACACTCGCTAAGATGCCTCGAGAGTGTTGTGCACTTCCGGTAGGAATCGATAGCTGCCACTTTCACGCGGGCATCTGGGACATAGACTCGTATGCGTCGCCGCTCCTCGACAAACAAAAAGCTCCAGCTCGCCTCGGTTCTACATTTATTTTCTACGAGAGTTGAGCCTTTTCGTTTGTCACATTATTATTCAGCGAGCTGTGTAGCGTGTGGCCAATACCTTTGTCGAGTAAATGCACATCGATGCTTCCCTCTATCTCAGATGGCACGAACATCAGACTAATTATCCTTTTGCTCTGAGGCATCCACTCTAGGGATAATGACGAACAGTAAATAACCATCATCCATTTCAATGAGCATCTCCCTCAGCCTCCAATATAAACGCGAGCGTTTACTCTTCGCAAACAAATTTGTAAATTACGTAGAAAAATATTTATACGACATTTGACTATTTGACGCTCACGTTCTTTCATTTCTCAATAAAAAACGTAACAAAAAAAGTATGCTTGATGATTTTTTTCTTATGAGCCTGAAGTTTGCATCGACGTAATGCCACGGAATGGAAAAAAAATGAAAATAAAAAATGATTCGTCATTTTTTTATTTTAGAAGAAAATTAAGAAAAAAAAAACATCGAAAAAAAGTGACCAATCGATTTTTTTTTTAATTCATTGAGTGGCATTGCGTCCATGCAAACTTCAGGCTCATATTTTCTCAATTGGACAAAAACTAAATTCCGAAAAATTGTTGAACGTCGTAAGTTTCGCGACCATCACGATGGAAATTTATTTTTCGAGCTCGAGGCACTCGAAAAAAATGTATATGCAAATTTTTGCAGTATTCTTCGTATTTTATTTTGATTTTTCTCCAGAAATTTGCAGAATTTTCAAAGACTCGTTTTTTCCTAATGAAATGACGTTGTCATCGAGCATTTTTTTTCTAATTGCCCGGAGGTTTTTGTAGTTTGTTCCGGTGAAAATGGTGAAAAGTACGAGAAAAAAGAAACTTGGATGACCGATGAGAATCTCAGGTAACGATGGTCCAGGTTTTTTCCATATAATTTCTTAGGCTGATTAATAAATACTGGGTGCTCGTTGGGGTAACGAAGGCATAATGACAGCTGATTGTCTTTTATTATAGACGGAACGATGATATAGGAAATCATGGACTAAATTCGTGAGGCTGGGCGTCATGTTATTGCGATAGAGAAGGGGGAGGGGATAGAGAGAGAGAGAGAGAGAGAGAGAGAGAGAGAGAGAGAGAAACGATGATTAAGTAGAAGAAGATGTTTTCTGTGTCGAAGAAAGTATCGCCGTTTAAATAATCGAGCGCACTCGGTTCATCAACTGCGAGGATGAAACTCCATCATCCTCGGCCAGAAATATCTGTATATATTCATTTTTATTGTTGTAATTCTTCTGTCACTCATTTTGACGTACACGTAGATTAAAAAATACATGCGGGAAGGTTGACGGAGAAAATAGTAAGAAAAAGGAAGATAGACGAAAAGTACGAGATACGTTAAGTATATAAACGACGCGAAATCGAAAAGAACAAAGGAAGTGCCGGGCGAAGAGAATGAGCCGCGTGAAAGGGGCCAACGAAACAATTACCATGAAAAATTCCTCACAGTCATTCACTCAGGGCCTTGAATTTCATAAAGCATGAGTATATAGCGATAGTTATGACTTATTTTTTATCTACGGGGTGTCCGATTTTTTCTATTTTTCAAAAATGTCATTTTTTTTCATCATTTTTTCTCCTTTAAATAATTATTTTTATCTTGATAAAGAAAACGAAATCGTGACTAATCTTAGGCATGCATGTTGCTTTTTCCGAGCGCCTAACTACCGTGACGACCTATTGTTGGTGAAAGTGTCGCTGGTCATTCGGCTAAATGCCACCATTCAAATTCGTCCGATGCTACACACGTTTTTCATTAAGCAACTAGTTTTTCATCATAATCGTTGTTAAACGATTATTTTCCTCGCCCAATCCGTATAGATTGGGTTAACCATGAATAAGCGGTTAATCCAAGATTCTTCGTACGAGTCAGAATCTTACTTATTAAAGTATCATTTTTTATTTTTATTTTATTTATTTATTATTGATTTTTTAAAAATTTTTTATTCATAATCAATGTGATTTTTCAATTTTATTTATTCTCAATTTTTTTTCGTTATTAGTAATCTATTTATTTTTCATTTTACTTACTCATTATTGATTTTTTTTTTTAAATTTCATTCATTATCAATTTTTTTTCTTCAATTTTATTTACTATTAATTTTTTTTCTTTGATTTATTTTTAATATTATTAATTTATTATTATTTCAATACTAATAATGATTATTATTATTGTTTATTTATTATTAAAAAGTATAGTTTGGTTATGAAATAAAATGCAACGCGATCTCGAAGATTTTCGTTCGACATCGTCATCGTGGAGCATCGATAATCGCTGCACGCGGTTACAGATTTCTTTTATTTCCCGGTCGTTTTTTTTTTGTCCAACAACATCCGAACGTGTAAGTCTCAGTCTCTATTTCGTTGGTGAGATAAAAAGAGAGAGATTGGAGAGTAGGAGGCGTGCACGAAGCACGAGCAATCCCAGACTCATTTTCAGGTCACCGTAGTTCCAGCGTGTTAAAATAATGACAACAATAATAATCACAACAACAACAACAAACCAACATGCATGCTATCGCGTGAGGTCAAATTATAGTATTGTTGCTGCATGATACGGCAATTGAGAAGAAAAAGAAAAAAAAGCAAAAAGTCAGACTTTTTTTTGGGCTCGTTAAAGGGCTCTCACTTGAGCTGCACCCAAACGTGACCTTCATAAATTAGCTGTATGTAAAAAAGTGTTTTATAAAATTTGTAAAAATAAATTATGCATTGAATTTGTAAAGCTTGAATTTACAAATTATTTAATATTTTGTTGAAAATATTTGAATAATGATTTCTTTTATTTGGATAGCGTTTTTTAAATATTAAAAATAATATTTAAAATATTCATTGATTTAAATATATTTTTTAATGATAAATATATAAATATATAAATTCAATGTGTCAAAATGTTTGAAAAATATTTCTTTATTCACTGTTTAAATATTTTCTTCAAAATATTTGAAAAATGATTTTTTATGCTAAAATTTTTTGTTTTCCACTGACAATTTTTCAAATTTTTGGATTTTTATCAATTTTTCGTCGACCTTGAGTACATTATTGCCAAATAATTGTCACAGATCGACACTGCATGGAACATTTTGCAAGTTTGAATATCACGGAAAAATAAAAACCCCCAAACGGATTGTGCTATTTTGTACTATCGTTTTCGTCGTCCGGTAATTACTACAGCAAACAGATATGCCGCGCAGTTGTTGCACAGTTAAGGAAACGATGTACACCGCGATACTTACGCTACAGTTACAATATGTCGTTACAGGACAGATCTCGCATGTAAAGGACAATTACAAGAGCCAGTGTACAGTCGCAATGCCTGGAGCTACTGCTACAGCAACGTGCGAGGACAGTAACGTGATCGTTACAGGTTAGTCACCCTCCCTACGAACGCACTAAGAGCTCAAGGTACCAGATTGCGGTAACAATTCATTTCGTTGGATTAGGCAATTTTTGTTTTTAATTTTGTTATTTTTTTTTTTTTTTTTAATTTTAATAAAGTAGAATTCTACTGCAGAATCTTCGTCGCGACAGTTCTAATGAGAAACCAGAAGACCCTCTAATGGCACGTGGAGACTTGATGAGAAAAAAAATTGGTCGATTAAAAAAAAAAATGGCCTAATCCAACGAAATGAATTGTTTGCATCGTTGGAATGCAACGAGATTCTCTTTTTTCTTCACCAGATCTCACGATCCTTATTAAAAATGGAATAAAAAAAAAAGCAAAAACCATTTTTATTAATTGAAAAACAAAATGGACGCGAAAATTGTAACGATTTTTTAAATTGAAGAAAAAATTATTTTAGGAAACAGTAGACTTTACAAATTTTTCTAAGCTCCCAAAAGATGTGAAAAAATTCTCGTTTACTCATTGTAGCGTCTACTATCTGGTCCAGTAGCTGCCCAATTCGGAAAAGCCAATCCGTTGTAAATAAATATTGGAAAATCATCCAAAAAGTGAAAAAAAAATGAAATTTTGTTATTTCGACGGTTCCTTTGAAAAGATGCAGAATGCACACGCCGGGTTAATTGAAGAATGTATTTTGGACTTCAGTGTCATCGAATCGACGGTTCGGATTACTTGGGCCTCTATGTATAGTTGGTAAATAGAGGCCCAAGGAAAAGTGATAAAAAATGGAAATATATCGGTCAATTTATTGAGTGGTATTTCCGTGGTATTTGCTGCGCAGCAGCCCCGAGGCAAATATTGTAACACTTGGGTGTAGAAAAAGTATAGAAAAAAAAAAAGCATCTGTTGTGACGTTTCGGAACGATTTCGACGTCGTATCGGTGCTATGAAGCTTTTTTTTTAAATTTTTTTATATTTCTCACTCACCGATGACCGCAACACGAGTGCTCTACATGTGACAAGTCCGTGACCGCGTGGTTCGATCGGAAGCAATTGAAAGTAGAATTAACTCGGAGGCAGCACGTGAGATGGTAAGAAAATAATAAGAAAAGAAAGAGGCAAAGAATGAAGGCATTGTTATAAGACAGACAGCATCTCTTGCAGCATAAAAATCAAATAAAAAGAAGTAACGTTTGCTGAAAGCCAAAGGGCGAAAGCCACGCCAGTTAACACTGAAGCCTATGTGGGTTAAGCGCTTAGGAATATTTCCATCGATTGATCCACAGTCCGATAAGTATCGAGGCTAAATATCGAGATAAGTACGACCAGTTTTCACTCCAAATCATTAATTAATTCATATTTTATAAGAGAATATTAAAACATCTTCTTCAAAGGGAACGATTAATCGCTGAATAAATCGTGATGCGTTTGATCGAGCAAAGAGAGTTTCAATTTCTCTCGGAGGTTCTTCGTACGCGGTCATATACGGATGAGCCTTCATGCCGTTAATTAAAATCCAATCGATTACGACGTCACATTCCGATTCTCTACACAACGAGCACCGAATTATCCGAATACCATTTCGTCCCCGCATCTCAATGCTAATTGCAAAATATTTTTCCATATACCGTTTCGGTATAGAAATTGCGACAAATTATTTTCAAGCGAATGAGCCTGAAGTTTGCATCGAGGCAATGCCACAAAATGAATTTAAACAAAAAATCATTCGTCAATTTTTTTTCGAATTTTATTTTTCTCAATTTGCTTTTTTTTTTTTCCATTTCGTGGCATTGCGTCGATGCAAACTTCAGGCTCGTACTTTCGATCGCATCGTACGGATGCCATTTTCATAGCACCGTTCAATGCTATTCCCAAAGAATTTTAGCACGACGAAGAATCGAGGAAACATCAAGCACATGCTGGAATTGTTGGACGAAATGTGGCTCCAGGCTCCGCTCAAGAGATCTAGGAGGGTAGATAAATTTATGCAAAGATATAGAAAGACATATATCTATATATATGAAGACACGTGTGTGTGTGTGTGTGTGTGTGTGTTTGTAACGTAAACAGGAGGTGTAGAGACTGGAAGAGGACGTAAGAGAATCTTGGATAGGAAAGTCGACCCACACAGCCGGGAAGAGGAACGCTGGGCCAACGAGCAAGCAAGCTTCTAGAGATCAACTCGCCGAGATCGATTTCCAGGTCGAGGATAGATCGAAGCTTGCTTCGCTCGGATTTAGCCTGCTCCGTTGTGGAGCGCGATCCCAGAGAAGGAAAGCTATTGGATCCATGCCATCTAACAACCGAGATGCATCTCCGGCGTTGCGCTTCCCAGCATCCTCTCTATACTCTTGGAACATGGACCGTACTCGATGGAGAGTCACACGGGCGTTCTACATGTGACACGTCCATGACCATCAACGGGAGCCAGTTTGCTCGCGGAAACTCGAGCATATCTGACATTCCACTTCTCTCCAGATGTTGCAGCTAAAAGTGACCCCTGATCAACACGATCGAGCTTCCACATTGCCACGTGCATGTACATTCATATCCCATCCAACTCGAAACTTCTTTATCAAACAATATCACTTGTTTTAGGGTTCTCAGAGCATTACAATTTTATTTCTGATGCCACGCACTCGGAAAACAGTTTATTTATAATAAATAAATATATTTTTTTGGTACTTTTAGTCAAAGATTCATTAACTGTTACTAAATTTGTTAATGGTCAAAAAATATCCTTGTTATCATGATCAAATTCCATAGGCATAGTATTTCCTTGAAGGTAATGATTTTTTCGATCCCTTTCATTTGCCTTATTTCAGTAGATGTTTGTGGTCATCAAATTCATTGGCTATCAACAAAGCTGACGTTTTATCCAATGATTAATTTATTAACTACTAACAAATGTTTATTTCAGACAATCACGAGAGGCTCAAATAAATGATTAATTAATTGTTTAAAAAAACATTTATTTTGCACAATTCCACTTGATATTTCTTAGCAGTTAAAAAATCCTCGTACATATAAATAAATACAGTATTCCCGGAGTAACTAAGCAAAGTTCAACTGTAGAGGATGTGAAGGTGCTTAATGTAGGGTAGGTAGGTAGGTAGGTGGGCATAACTTGGCGAGATCTAGTTTAGATAGTGCTGGACTCTGTGGTGCTTGCTGGAGAGTACATGCATGTAGCAAAAGACTGTGTCCTTGTCGTGCGCGGAGAGGACCAAGTCGACGAAGACAGCAAATCAACGGAATATACATTCTCAAGCATACACATGGACGCACATTTATATGGATGTCTATGGGATTTGTCTATGGGAATTGGAGCAATTTCATGCTCAATACTATCACGTTTTTTTTTGTTTTCCTTCCAAATCGCGAGATCGAGTGACGGATAGTGCGCGATTTCAGTCCCTCATTTTCACACTCGTGTCTCCTTATTAACAAAAAATCAATCCACGCAAATTTCCAATTGCTCTTCATTATTTTATCAATATATTCATTGCCAGATATCGGAGCTCGAATCTACCGAGTGCAGAGACATGCTAATTAATCGCGCTTCGAGCAGCAACGTCTCTAATCTTAACGAGCACGCTGCGATTCTTTAAATTGAGTCTTTCGAATAGTTCTCCACGTCGGAGTGGAGATCACTGCAGTGGTGGGCAGCTCACTTGTTCTTGGGTCTGAGAGACCCGCGTCGTTGGGATGCAACGAGAAAAATTCATTTTTATAGCCCTGATTTTTTCAATTTTACAAATGATTCAATTTTTTCGAGCCAATATATTTGTCTCGAAGGAAAAACGGATCGTTTCATCATGACAATGAAATTGCATCGACGCAATGCCACGAAATGAAAAAAAAAAAAATGATTCGTCACTTTTATTTCGAATTTTTTTTTTTCAACGTTCGTAAATCGAAAAAGTGAGGATTTCTTCTTTTTTTTTCTTCATTTCGTGGCATTGCGTCGATGCGAACTTTAGGTTCGTATGAAAATAATGAACTTTGGCGAAAAGATAAACGCATCTCGTTGCATTCCAACTATGCAAACTTCAGCATCGCGTCTTTTCGGGAGATGGCGGTGCGAGCGCGTTGGGTAAGGTTGAGTGTGAAAAAGCACTTCCGAGTTTGGTTATTGCTCGCACGGTTGTTATGGAGTTTAGTCAAATGGGAGTTCCGGCTTGAGACAGAGCGTGCAATTATTCTGCATGGAAAAACTGGAATGCTCGTGGATTCTGACTGAACGAGTGGATAAATGCGTCACAAGAAAGAGACGGAAAGAAGGAGAAGAAAAATGGAAGAAAAAGGTGAAGGGAGAGAGAGCGAGGAAAGGGGGAAAGGAGAAGGAAGAAAAAAAAAGAGGAAAAAAGTGATAGAGAGGGTGGAATCGCGGGCGAGGCAAAACAGGAATGCAGCAAGTCTGTAAGGAGGAATAAAGACGAAGATGGGGATAGAAAAGTACGGGCAACATAATCTTGGTGCACAGCGAAGAGTCCACTCCTCGAGAAGACTCGAGAATATTAGCGTCGGCGTTCGCAGCAGCCAGCGGCCTCCTTTTGACGCGAATCATCCAAGCGTATAGGGATCGAATAAGTTTCCTCGTTTGATATCACGCTCCAAGGCATCACTATACATGTAAATATTTCACCAACTTTGGAATCCTGGGATCGCAACTTATGCTCAACGGAATCGACGCATTATTCGAGATAAAAAATTTCTTATGCAACCAGTGCCTCGCGAATAAACAAAGTGATTTTGGCACTACAATTTATTTCTATTTATTTATTCCACGTCAACACTCCAGGAGAGATAACGATGTTTTTGAATTTCCAAGCGGATCCACGAACATCGTTGAAATTTTATTTGGTACGTGAATAAATCGAGAAACCGTCTAACGATGAGATGGAAAAAAATAATAAACGGAAATGTTTTTATTTCCGGAAAAAAAGTTGAAAAAAAATTGGTCGAATGAATTTTTTTTTGTGTCAAAGTTCCTGAAAAAAGTTGAGCCAGCCAAATGATGAGATTGGATCGACCGAGTCAGCCAGTCAAACCCAAGAAAAGTTCCAAAATCATGGTCGCAATAAAAAATGAGCAAAAATCTCGAAAATCGTGGGGGAGAAATAATTTTCCTTGAAATATCGAGAAGAGGCTTGTGAAGCTATTTTCAGTCTTTCGAAGAAAGTGTTCGAACGGATGTGCAAGGTTTAACAAGAGAGACCACGATACCGCAAAACTCGAACCAGCTCGGTCCGCGCACGTGCTCACTCTACCACACGAGCATGTACATTTTTTTCTTTTTATTTCTCTTTTTTTCTCTCACGTGAACTCGAAAAGATCCCCCAGATATTTATCACACCACGTAATCGAATTATCCTTCCGATTGTCGCATGCACGAGAATATTTATAAAAAATAGTCAGCCGCATGTTTTTTCCCATACCAAAACTAAATTTATTCAAAAAAATCCCAAAAGTCGATTAATCATGAAAATAATCATGCAAAAATAATTTTTTCCTTTTTTTTCCAACGACGCAAACTCCAGTATCGTAAATCTGAGTTCGAACTACGCGATTACCGAAAGAAACAAGGAGGAATGAGAGAAGCCAAGAAAGACAGTTGGAACGTGTAAAGATGAAAAAAAAAGGAATTTTAAGGTAAAAAAAATAAATATTAGGATCAAAGGATGGATCGAAATGGCAAAGAAAAAAATCGACAGGATCGGAAAAGTAGAAAATAAAAATGTTTTTGTGGAACGTCGCGATGGCCTTGAAAAAGTAAAGAAAGTGAGGAAGGGAAGGAGAGAAAGAGAGAGGAAGTGAGTAAGCAGCATGTGAAGAAATTAGCATAAATAATTGATAAATGAGAGCTCCAGAAGCGAAACGAAAGAGAAAGAAAAACAAAGATCCATGGACTCACATGTTTATTTTCATGTGTATATTTCCCGGTGAACGAGGGGAGGGACGTCGTTAAAAAATGATGCAAAGAGAAAGATGAAAGGAATCGATCATCGCTGGTTTCACACGTTGGTACTATAGCATCCTCTTTGGCCCTCGATAAGGAGCCCGAGAGCAAACTTTCCATCGTGACTCTGACATTGGCCTACGGATGCATTAAACATCAGAGTATTTCGCCGAGAGGCAAGCTAAAACTTTTCCTATGCTTTCCCACATATCGCGTCGACTTTCCCTCCGACAAAAGGACCAGCAGGATAACACCTCTCGATCACACGAGCACACACATGGAGCTTTGCTAAACTAGGCTGGCCTGGAGCGTGCAAAGTAATTCGTTAAAAACAAATTGCAGATGGCAAACGCGATTTCCCTGGGCATGACCGAGCTGCTGATTTTTTAAGTGAACCATGAAACTGGCAGTTGGAATTCAGAGATTTCTGACGTGCCATGTGCTCTGGAACGCAGGGAGAAATTTTTTTGATCGAAACAATTTTTTTTTTCGCATTTTTTTTTTTTTTTTTTTTTTTTTTTTTTTTTTTTTTTTTTTTTTTTTTTTTTTTTTTTGTTTTTTGTGGTTTTTTTCTCTCTTTTTTTCTTCTTCTCTCTCACGTTCTTTTTTTTTTTCTTGTCATTTCTTTCGACGGGTCGTCCTTCTTTTTGCTTTCTGGGCTACCACTCCTGTTCTATCTTCTCTCGAGCGTGGAGTGAGCGTGTTTGCTGCTCGACCACCCGGAGGAAAAAGCAATATCATCGGGATAGCCTGTTTGCAGGTTGTATTGCCTCTGGAGGAGAGGCTACGTTTACGAAGAGCTGACGGAGTTCGTTGGCGACTAAGAGCGATGGAGAGATGAACGAATTTAAAAAAATTAATAAAATGAAGAAAAAATTTCTGGCCGGGAAAAACGATACGAATTATGAGGGACGAGGGACGATATTTCAGACGGAATTTCAATTCATTGCGAGTCAAATTCGAGGAACAGAAAAATAATGAAGAAAATCTGAAAAAACAGTGAAAAAAAAATCAAAATGAATAGAAACGAGACTGAGCTCCGAGCGGTTAAGAAATTGAGGAAATTTGAAATTAGATGAAAATACATGGTGATAGAGAGAACCGAATATCACGTGGAAAGGCCAAGGCGAGAAAAAATACAATAGAAAATAGTGAGAGAAAAGAGCGAAGCGGAGAAAATTGAAAATGAAAATAAATAAAAGGGACACGCGGGGCAAAAGATAAAAAAATAAAGAATCACGTGAATATTCTCGTGTGCTTTATCGTGAATGCAATAATTTCGAGAAGAATAAATAAAAAAAAAACAATTGGTAAAATGAAAACGGAATGATTAAAAATGTGAAAAGATCGAGTGAAAATGGGGAAAAAAAATGAAATAAAATGACGAGGAGAAGGTTGATATGGAAAATACGAGGAAAATATTAGAAAGGAAAAGAAAAGAGAGCGGAAGAAAAAGTGAGGAAAATATATTGGCAAGGAGAGTTTTGAGAGCCCGAAGAAGAGGAGGACGAGGACGAAGAGCAGAGACGACGACAACGACGGCTAGAGAATTCAACCGGTAGCCGAGCTTTCTGGTTGGTTGATAAGTGGGACTAGCGGGGACTCATAGTCAGGACCCCTCCTACGTGAGGCCCCAGTTGTACTCGAACCCTGAAGAGGAAACGCGAGCGCTCTTCTTCATCGTACGATCACGGGCTTTGATCGTCGTCTTCGTTAATATTTCCGAGTAGTGACTCGCTCCGATTGCGATTTAATTTAATAAAAATCTAACCAGCGAGCAACAACTTTTCCATAATCGATCGTTCATAAAAACGTGAATTTATTTTTGTCTCGAGTTTTTAATAAAATCAGGCCGATCCGGAAGTTTCTACAAATCGTTGATTTTTCACGCCCGTTTCGTCTGCTCATTATCGAGAGAAACCGACAGAGTTCAACGACGAAGCAGTTATCCAGTTTCGCTATTTCCGCATTTTTTTTATTTCCGCCTGAACAATCGACGCGAGTGCCACGTTTTTTTTTTTTATCGACAATTTCATCAATTTTCTAGCTGAGGAAACGTTGGAGAACAAATTCGAAGGTACGTCCAGCGAGAATTCATTTTTCAAACGTAATTCACATTCGTTTCTGAATAACCGAGTAGAAAAAACCGTCGAAGCATTTGAATTGTTTGTCAAATCATTGAGCGGATAAAAAATATCTGGCGAGACAAAAAAAAGCGAAACAGCTGACGAGATATCGTTACGAAAGTAATTAGTGAGGAGAGTTGCGAGGAATTTGAGCAAATTGAAATGTCCGCAATAATGTGCGATCGTAAAACGCGTGTCACGTGTGGCAAATACGCTTTGATTTGCTGGATTAAGTTGTAAGGACTTTCGGAGATTTCGTAACAGCTGGTCGAGCGAAAAGCAAATCGAAATTGCAATCGCATGCACGAAATGACTTCATGCGTGGCACGAGACCAATAAACGTCGCGTGAATCGATCATTTCCTCTGTATTCATATTTAAAAATCTCGAAACAAGTTTGCCGCGTAAATAAAGAATAAAAATGAAAATATGAAAAAGAAAAAAAAAATTTTTAAATAGAAATAAAAATTAAAAAAAACGATGTCGTCCGCCAGTTAAATAAATAAATATTTTTCAACCCCTAGATTTTTCAAATTAATTTTATCGCGCGTATATTCGTGGGCACAGTTGAGCTCCATAAATTCCCCTAAATCCGGTGGAATCTACGAAATTGGCAAAGAGAGAATATTTAACGATTCCCCAAAGCAGGGTCCCTTGTCAAGAATCACTTTTCCAACAGCCTGAGGGCGACGTTTGTAAACGCGCGACTAAACGAGACGTGAAATAGTCTCATGCTTGTTAAGGTAGACGACGGAAGTGGAATCTTGGAAAATTGCGAATAGACTGCGTGCGCAAAAATTGCGATTCCAAATATAAACTCCAAAGTTCTACATACCAGGGAGGAACATGTGACAATGACACTGAAGTTTGCGACGTTGAGCTTCAACGAAAAACCAACGTTTTTCTGTTCATTTTATCTTTTACGTGAAAAATAAACGATGCTGAAGTTTGCTTCGTTGGAATGCAACGAAAAACTGTTTTTTATTCACCAGATCTCAAGATTCTTATTCAATATTGAGTCACAACAATAAAACCATTTTTTTTAACATCCAAAAAGAAAATCGATACAAAAATTGTCATAATTTCTTAAATTCAACGAAAAATCAATAGAAAAACTTTTTTCTCAGTGAAAAAACGAGACATCTAGTTAAAAAAAAGAAGAAAAAAAACAACAGAATTTCGTTGCATTCCAACGATGCAAATCTCAGCATCGTCACGAGAAAAAGTTCGTGTAAAAAAGTGTTTAATTTAGATTTCATTCAGTCTACGAGCCATCGCGATGACAAGCTCGTAGAAATAAAAAAAATAAAAATTCGATGAACCAATAAAATCTATAAAAACGTTGATTAATTTAATTCGAAAAGAATATATTGGAGGCGTTTATAGTTGGACCGATCGAGACGGTGCATCGTCACGCGCGCGCACGCTTCGACGCCCCTCTCTCTCTCTCTCTCTCTCTCTCTCTCTCTCTCTCTCTTCTGGAGAAGTGTCCTCGGTAGTATCTCAAGGACATTGATATAATTACAAACTCCTGATGAGGGGGCGTGCAGCATTAATCAAATTATCAAAGGCCATACACGTGGAAACAGCATGAAATCTAGTATACTTGGTATTCGGGCATATATCGATAACAGATCGATGTATATAGGAGAGGATGATCGAACAAACCGAACGGCTGGATCAAGCGAGTTCGCCGAAGCAAAACCGAGGCAGGACGAACTAGTTCGGTCTCCTCACAATGCCTTAATGGGGGGGGGGGGGGGGGGAAAGGACACCCACACCCCGACCGACTTACACATATGATCAAAGCTTATAAATACACATGCAGTGATTGATGAGGAAGCTTAGAGTAAATTGAAGGATGCAGGTGGTCGACATGATCATGGCCTTGTTGGCGATATGTCAAAGCGTTAATTGCACGTCGTACGCGGTCATCGGTGCACTCGAATGAATGCAAGTTAGTATAGTGGCTGACCCAAATATGCAAAACTAAAGGTTTGCGTCTCGTGCTTCCTCGTCCGGACAGTCTCTCGACGCTTTGCCAAGAGCGACGCTCCACTTTGCCACACTC
Source organism: Campopleginae sp. 14b (assembly GCA_030522525.1). Lineage (NCBI taxonomy): Eukaryota > Metazoa > Arthropoda > Insecta > Hymenoptera > Ichneumonidae > Campopleginae sp. 14b. The sequence goes on from JAPYYS010001400.1 coordinate 24,391, forward strand.
TACTTCGTCTTTGTCGTCTTGGTTAGTTATGCGCGCTTCTTATGCGTGTGTTGAATGAAACTTATTATTTTTCATTTATTCGTATGAATTTTCTCTTGGATTTTTGTCACGTCACCGTTTTCCGATAAATGAGGAAGAAAAAATGTGAATTATTGGGGAAAATTGAAAATAGAGACGCGAGAAAAAGAGCCAGAGATCCAAAGAGAATTCATACTTTTCCGAGCTCCAGCTTGGACATACTGCACTCTCAGTGCTCTCGGTTAACGCGATCTAGAGCTCCCTTAACGGTAACACCATTTTCTTTTCCTTTTTTCTCTCCTCCCTGCCCCTCAAACTGTTTTTAACTATTCTCTCGTCTCTTTTTATTTCGTTCGACAGAGATTCTCTCTCTTGTGACCACTCAACACGTCCAAGTGGTAGTTAAGATCCTTGTACATCTCGAGATTACAACAAAATGAGTGATTACTCGTTATTGCTTGCCCAGTCTCAACAAACCCTCTTTGTTTCCATCATTTCGTCTCGTTTCTCCAGTAAAAATAATTTTTATCATTTTCACCAATTAAACGACCTCTCCATCTATTTTTATTCCTAATTAGTATCATTGAACATTCATATAACCTCCTGGCACTGAGAAAACGTTTGAGGAACGTTCATTTACGATAAAGAAATATATGCAGTTGGTACTTTTACTCAAACATTCATTAACTGTTAAAAAATTTGTTTATGATCAAAAAATATCTTTTTATTCTTTATATCATTACATCGTTTTTATTATTTTGTTTTATTATTCAATGAGGATCGTGAGATGTGGTGCACTGGAGAAAACGGTTTATTTATACTATTTTTTGTTTTAATATCTTTTTCATTCCATTTTTTATTTCATTGTATTTTTTTTTTTTTCAAATATTTTATATTTAGTTTTCTTTTCATTTATTCGTAGATTTAGTATATTTAGTTGATACTTTTACTCAAATATTTATTATTTGTTATTATTTGTTAGCAGTTAAAAAATCCTGGTTAATAATAAAATAAATTTTTTTCTCAGTGTGTCACCAGAACGATTTGCAAATTTCTTTGGACTTCGTTCGAGCACTCATTCTTGTGGCTAATGATTAAATGTATCATATCGATTATTTTATAATTGACAGTACGAATTATTTGTTCAGCAATACGAGCGATCATTCGTGAATGTTTTTTCTTATCTTGGGAGATGGTAAAATGAAAAAAAAGAGTGATAATAGTTGGGAAGTGGACCGAGCTAATTGAAAGACTGTGAGAAATGCACAGAGCTCCATTGAGTGATTGAATTCGCTGTATTATTAGGATTTTCTACTGGGTGAACACGCGAGGGAAAACACGAAGATGATTGAGAAAAAAAAGCGACAAGTTAAAATAAAAAATAAGCAGAAGATTAACGATCTTGATGAGTTTCTTCGTAGTAATTAGTCAGAAAGGAACATTCCTACACTCTCCCAAGACTCTAGTGTTCCAACCTTTTAATGCTTCACTTAAATATGTTTTTTTTATTGCGTTTTTTGTTTTCTCGCGATAAATTTCATCTTGGGGAAAGAATATTGCCGGAAATTTGTTCGATCGAGATTATCATCTTGGTCGAGAATAATGAGGAACGTTGAAAGATTAACTCGTTTCTGTCGGGGCAGGGAGAACAAGGCGAGAAGAATTAAAGAAAAAAAAACAAACGAAAGTTTAATAAAAAAAAAAGTAGATCGTTCGTAATGATTGGATTTATCGTGGGATTTATTGGAGCATCGATGAGCCGAGTGAGAGCGAGGCTTGAGGTTGTACGATTCATCCGAATGTATGATTTCATTGAGCGAATATTAATAATTCGGCTCATTCATGATAAAAACGATAAAGAGTGCAAAGCAGTGGAAAATAACGAGCTTGACTTCTCAATCGCGTCTAATTACAAGCGTCATAAAAGCTTTTTCCTACATTACAGAAATTTATCGAAAGCTTCAATCTCACGTTTAAACCTTCAATATTACGTTGTCATATTTTAATTATCGCCACGTTTTTTAATTAAAACTTTGTAAAAGGAAATCCCCAAAGTTCGTTAAATCCATCACTGCGGCATAAACAAACGTGAGGAAATTTATAATCGCTCGGTTAGTTCGCTTCTCGCGTCCTGACGAAGAAAACTGATCGGTATTGGCAAAAAAAAAAAAACTTGGTCTCGTTTTAATCAATATTAATAATAATAATAAAAATAATCATAAGAACGGGAAATTATTTTTTTTAATGAATTTTTTATTGAAAAAAAAAGAAAAAAAATAAAATACGCGCAATAAATATCTTGGAAGATTATTGTCGTCGCTTCTGGTGTTTTTTCTCAAGTCGAATGGACTCGAAAGAACGCGAGAGTGTCGATTGTTGCAGTGACATAGATCAGCTGACGTGTTTTTTGTTTTTCTTTTCCTCTGGATCTGAGTCTGTCGAGGTTGGCATTTGTCAAGTGCGAAGGAAACTCGATTTACCGGTGTGAGTGAAATCGTAAACCTCGATGGAGGCTCGAAGAAGAGAGTGAATGAATGCAAAGCTTAGCAACTCACACGCACATGCTGAAACGGATGTTTTTCTCATCGATCTCCGTGCGTTTCATCAATCGTTTTCGCAATTTTTCACTCACCGCGCGTCCTGCAGATCAATCCCCCGGAGGCTTCGATGAGAAAAAACGTATCAGGAAAACGAGTCGAGATCGAAAGCAACAACTGCGCCGTTTAATAGCCCGAACGAAACGAAAACAAAAAACCCCAGCGATGACATTCGTAATTGACACTTGGTATTAATTGATTAGGATTCAATAAATTTCCAAAAATAGTCAAAAAATCTTTTGAGGGCCTGATTTTTACGGAAAATTTTGATTGTGCACGTTTTTTTATTTTTTTCATGGAAATAACCGCGCTAATGATTGCCCTTCGTCGAGTTAAATGTTTATAAACATTCTACCTGGCCATATCACGAAAATAATTAGTATAGAGATTTGGAGGACGAAAGAAAACTATGAAATTAGCGATTGTCATGTTTAAAATTGAAGAGAAAATGAGTACACAAAAAATAATGGTCTTTACGCGGTTAACATTCGCTCCGGGAAGAGATAATGTTCGTATTATGGACAAGACGCAACGGGGGTTCCTCTTGCTGTATTGCTGGATCGTAACAACCATATCGTATTTCGTATTTCTTCATCTCATACTTGTTCTTTGTGCCACTGGGTGTTTGGAACAGTACTCACTTCCATAAACGTAATTTTATCTCGTCAACGGGGAGAGAGAGAGCGAGAGAGAGGGAGAGAGAGAGAGAAGGAGCCTAATAATTAATCTCCGAACATGGATACGATTGTCAGCAGCTTCTTTTATTAACAAGTCATTTGTTCGAGACTCGTTGCCCCAGATTTTAGTGTCCAAAGAAAAATTTGGTTCACTCGTTTATTATTTTTGATAAAAAATGCAAAGTGGAGTGTTGATTTTCGAAAAATGAGGCGAATCAATGAGACTGAAGGGCTCCAACGAAAAATACGTTTTTCTAGTATTTTTTTGGTCAATTTTGAAAATCATGACAATTTTCGTATCGATTTTGTCTTTGGATCTTAAAAAAAGATGGTGTTATTGTCTTGAATGAATATTGAAGAAAAATCGCGAGATCTGGTCGAGAAAAAAGGGAATTTCTCGAGAAAATTTTTTCTCAGGGATAGTCAGATTTTTTGGCCACGTGACCATCAACCCTGCAGCCATTTTTTGCGAACGATCGTCGTCGTTTTGTAAATAGTTGATGTGACAAAGATTTATTATTTCGATGTTTTTAAAAAGGACGATTTTTTTGATTGCAGGATCGATCGATCGAACGGAAAAGTTGGTGATAAAAGTGCAAAAAAAAAAGGAGCTAAAAAATCGTAAAAATGAAGACTTTTGTATCGGTGACGGTTTTGCTGACGCTTGGAAATTTGTGTTTGGCTCTTCCACCGAGTTCTACGCAAGCTCGTGCTCCAGCTAGACCAAAACAGACAACGCCGATTCCAACGACCCATTACGCGATCGTGTCCTCGTCATCCTCGCCGTCTTCACCGTCTTCGACCTCCTCCTCACCGTCTACCACGTCTCAGACTCCGTCTATACGCCCGGTCACGAGTATCGAACAGAGAACGAAAAATACCGATGAAACAACGAGCCCCAGCATCCAGACCCGAAAAGCCTCGACCCCGTCGACCCAAGAAACAACCTCCTCCACCGCGAGCCAACAACAAACTACGTCTGCGAGTCTTGCCAAGGAAACGAGAGAATCGACCGCGAAAAATCGACCCCAGATCAAAATAACGACCAACTATACGAACATCGATGAGGTGAGTTTATTTCTGTCACTTAATCAGCCACGGAAAATCGAAAAATCAGAAAAATGTTCGGAAAATCAGAAAATTTTTCAGAAAATCCGAAAAATGTACGGAAAATTAGAAATTTTTTCGGTAAATCCGAAATTTTTTCGGAAAATCAGAAAATTTTCCGGAAAATTAGAAAAAATTTCGGAATCCCGGAAAATGTTGGGAAAATCGGAAAATTTCTTGTGAAATTTCGTTGAAAATGTCAAAACGTCGAAAACCGAGATCCCGATAAGATTGAGAGGCTGGAAAACGTGCCTGTGCGATCATCAATCCCTAAAAAATCGTGGCCAATAGAGGCTCCTGAGTTTTTGTGATGGTCCTTGGTAATTTTTTGTAAGACGTGAAAATGAATTAATCGTTGGCTTAATGAGGAAAATAAAAAAGAGAGGTTAAAGGTTGTGGCGTCATGAATCATGCTCAACCATGAAGCGAGAGAGAGAGAGGGGGAGAGAGAAAATAATCGAAGCTCGTTCCTCACATGGAGAAAAAAATGGAATTGGTGAAAAAATGAAGCTGGAAAGTTGGCTGATTGCTCACAGTAGATCGAAGGAGGTTGAGCAACGAGAAGTGTGTGGAGAGAATGAGAAATAGCGTGGTAGGAATTCTCCCGATAATCGGTAATTAGAGCAATTGGTGGGGAAACAAGAAACAATTTAGCGAGCGAGAGAGTTATTTTAGTGTGTATTTTTTTTTTGTTTTTTTTTGTTGAGTCGAGTAATGGCGAAGGATTTTAAATGTCGAGAATGGAGAAGCCGCAATGGTGTGTGGTCAAGAGACTGAACTTGAGAGGAGAAGAATTGCGCGAAGAAAATGAGAGAATGAGCGAGAGGAAGAGTGCAGGGGAGGGGGAAGAGAGAAAAGAGTTTTGTGAGGCCTCCGTTTCGCCACGGTTTGACGTATGGGCAAGAAAGAAAAGATCGAGTCAAGAAAAAAATGAAAGAAAAAGATAAAAAAAGTAAGAATTCGTGTTGGAGGTGAATTCGTGAAAGAAATAAAGCGAATGGGGGCGTTGAAGAATGATCGATTAGAAAAAGTGAGTTTTGCACGCTCGGATAGTCAAGGAAATGCTTGGCTAGTTTAAATTAGCCGGATCCTCAATTTCTTCGCCATTGAGAATGCTTTATGCAGTGATGATCCATGAGAATTATGCTCTGGAATAAAAACGAAGCTCTGGAGAAAGAAGAGCCGGAGTCCGAAGAGAGAAAAGCAGAAGATCGGTGCAACAAAGAATAAAGTACCGATAAGATTGGAGTTGTTCCGTTCTGGACTTCGTGTGAACGAACAATCGTCATGGAAATTTGTATTCCGAGGCTGAATCTCGTTCCTGGAACGTTCGATTGTTTCTGGATTAAAAATTGGCTCAACGATGTATATTTAAAAAAGAGTGACCTTTAAAAGTGCATCGAGCATTTTGTCATCAAAATTTTCAGGATTATATGTGAAGACGAATTTGGTAAAAGAAATATGTGGAGGAAAGCACGTCGTGAGAATGGAATAATAATCACGAGGATATTTATCTTCCTCAAAACTTTAAATAATTAGTTTTCCTATTTTTCCCCACGAAAAATTGTGTTATTCGTGAAACAGCAAAGTTGGCGAAAGCAGAAATATCTTAAGCAATGCTTAGCACTATCTATCCGAGCTCGAGTCGAACAAATCTGCATTCCAGAGCACAAACAGTGCCCACCAACATATCCACGTTTCTCCAGATTAACCCAGTTCGAGGCAGACTCTACACTCTTGGCTTTGAGCTCAATTAAACAAGTTGAAATGTCTCTGGTCGAATGTGAAGTGGAAGAATCTCTTGTGAGACGAATATCAAGGTAATTGTATGGGCAATGAGAAGCTGTCGGTCTGTGAACGATTTCTCAATAATTATCGAGCTGAAAAAAAAAAAAGAAAAAAAAATCCTCCCAGGGAACGAGAGAGTGAGGAAGAGGCAGAGACAAACAGTTTGTCCTGGCAGAATGCATCCGCGGAGGTTATATCTGGACTCATCATCATCGCCATTCCGTTGGTTGTTAAAAGCGGCATGTAAGCCAGGCTAGACTGTTGCAGGATCGTATGACCTTCGCCAGGGGCAAGCAGCGATAAGCACAAGAAAGAAGACAAGTAGGAGGAGGATAGAGGAAGAAAAAAGGATGAGGAATGAAAATGAGTACTCCGAAGAGGTTGCATGCATGTCCCGTGCATCGTGCACGATCGGAGCAACACGGAAAAGAGAGAATCTTGCCATGAAGGAGAGAGAAGACTGAAAAAAAAATGGAAGAAAATAAAAATGAAGAACGAGACAATCCAGCATGGCGTCGACTTAGAGGACAGCCACACGTGGGCTACGAGAAAGATATCCAGGAGATATTCAAAGGAGGGGGATGAGCCTTCGTGCTCGTAAGTGTGCAGGCGAAGAAGAACTCATTATGTTGAATTTCTCCTTGGCTATAAATTTATGCTCCTTCGGAGCCCTTACGAATGATTACCAGAGTCAGGATTTTCCTAACGCGTTACACACGCGTTGAAAACACGAAACAACTCGGTGTGCTTCGTCTCTCCCAACTTTTTTCGAATCTCACCTCGTTCATTACCGATGAAAAGAAAAAAAAGGATAAAAATCAAAGGAAGCAGGATAAAACGTCGTGTTCGGGAGAGACGAGCGCGTAGTTATCTTTATCTCGGCGAAGGAAACAAACGAAAACAATAAAAAAAAAACACTTGGTTCCAAATAAATTTATCGATCGCATAAAAAACGTCGAGAACAAACGATTCCCATTTTAAATTAATAAACCACAAATCCTTCGAGCTTAATGCGCGAATGTTGAAAAACAGAGAAAACTTGAAATTGGATAGCCAACGATATACACACATCTTCATCAGTAAATCTACTTCAATCTCCATGGAATAGCGGGAATTCAATTGAATTGGTAAAGTCCTGGAAGCGGAGGAAAAGAAATCTCGAGAGCTCGACATGAATGTTGCACGAACGAAAGATCGAACCAGAAAGAGAAATGCAGTGGAAGGATGAAGAAATAAAAATGATTCGAAAGATCGAGAAACTCTGGTCCCTCAAGCTCGAAGAAATTCTTTTTTTTTCCTCCATTTCAAGACTCGGCTCTCTTTGTATTTCTCCCTTAACGTGTATCCATGGCTTCACTTACGACCACTCTATGGACACGCTTCGAAGCACTACAACCTTATTTACGAGTCTTTACTCTTGGGCTATTTATTCACTGGCATCTATGTCTGTATGTAATGCTCCCACAGCATACCCAGGATCCTGTACATGTAAGATTAAACCGATCAAGAACGAGCTGAGCTCGTTAGGTTGTTGGCTCGGCTAATTATCGATCAAAATCAATCATCCTCCGCGTCTGCACAAATTCTTTACGAACATCTCTCGAATCAACGAATTCCAACGTTTCGTTAGAAAATCCACACTGAGAAAACAATTTATTTATTTATGTGCGAGGATTTTTTAACTGCTGACAAATGTTAAGCTGGATATGGCGAAATCAATTTTTCTCAACGGTTAATAAATGATTTATTTGGGCCTCTGGCCCTCTTGCCCAAAATTCCATGTCTTTCCCGGTTTTTTAATTATTTAGTTTCCGAAATAATAGCGAGGGCGTCGATTTTAACGAAACAACATCTCCGAGGCATTCTAACTATTGCCTAGGCTTTGAAAAAAGTGAAAAAAAAACGTCAATAATTGGTCTTGCCGTTGAAATGACTCGTGGATTTTTAAGCTCAAGGATATTTTTTAATATTCCAGAATTTTAGTTGGTTTCTTTGGCAGGAACGTGCTACAATTTGCCATGATCGATAGCAATTTCCTGCTTGAATATCCGATCGTTTTTCCGCGTTGAATACTTTCTGCGGCTCTTTAACTTCCGGCATAAAAGAGTCTCGTAGCGATTTCAATCGTTTCGTTGCACTTGTCGAGCATCAAAAGAGTCAAAAATAAAAAGCGAGCGATAAAGCGAAGCAATAAGTTTTCAATGTGGTCGAGAACAGTTGAATAGCCTGACTATTTTTATTACTTGATAAAATATATTTCTTCGAGGGCTTGATTTCCATTGACGTCGGTCGTTGATGGTAGAAACGTTTCTTTTCCCTCATTTAGTATTTTGCTGCAGTTAATTCACGTCTCCTTAGAACCTCCGAAAAGTTTTTTCGACTAAGGAAAAAAGGAAGCTTGATTGAGAAAAAACGGTGGTGAAGAAATGAGCTTGATGTTCACGCAGCAACGAGAATAAATATGGAAAGGCAGGATCCCCGGCGAGTTCGTTCGAGCTGAAGGTCACACTCGGTGTCCATAATTAGCTACTGAATCTCTTTGACGTATAATTAATGTATTGGCTCGTTGCCGAACCCTCTCGTGTTCCATCGGCCGGGGATCAAATACCGGAAATCTCGAGAGCAGCCAACGAAACACTCTATAGTTATAACTAACTAAAACTTGTTAGATTGGGAGCCAAAGAAAAACGGGCAGCATGATGACGATTAATTAGAAATTCGGCTAATTAAAGTTTCTCGGTTAACGACTGAATCGGAATAACATATGATCTATGGGATCCCATGGAGTTTCCATCAAGTTTGCTAAGACAAAGCTAATTCATCAGCGATGCAGCTTGCATTACTGCAATTTACATAAGAGAAAAGAATTTATTTATGAGCCTGAAGTTTGCATCGACGCAATGCGACGAAATGAAAAAAAAAAATTAAAAATTGAGCATTTCGTGGCATTGGGTCGATGCAAACTTCAGGCTCATATTTTAATGCACAATTTTATCGTGATGATGAAACGATCGGTTTTTCCTCCGAGAAAAATATATTGGCTCGAAATAATTGGATCATTTGAAAAATTCATAAAATCAGGGCTATAAATATAAATATTTTTCGTTGCATTCCAACTTTGCCAACGTTGAGCATCATCAAATGTCAAGTTTGATACGGCGAAATACATTTTTTTAAACATTTATTTAATCATTTTTTTGAGCCTCTCGATTTTGTCTGAAATAAACATTTGTTAATAGTTAATAAATAAATCACTCGATGAAACGCAACCTTTGTTTAGTTAAGGGAAATAAAAGCGTCCGAACAAATCATTATCTTCAAGGAAATGCCATGCCTATGAAATTTGATCGTCATAGCAAAGATATTTTTTGATCATTAACAAATTTAGTAACAGTTAATGAATGTTTGATTAAAAGTAACAACTAAAAATGTTTTTTTTTTTTATTATAAATAAAGTGTTTTCTCAGTGTAGAACGAAGCATCGAAGAGAGTTGAGCAACGAAATTTTCAAAGGTCGAGAATTTTGAGACTAACGGATGATGATTCGAGTACAAAGTTGCGACCCGAAAGTAACAAAGCCATGTCTCGAAAAGGCTGAAGTGAAAATGAAGTGCCTCAGATTATTATCGATCGCCGGATCTTCGATGCAGAGTGAAAGAATTGTAATTAAAAATAATGGATGAAAGTAGTTGCTGGATCTAAGATCGTCGTTTACTCTAATGGACGGTATCATTTGTCTCTGGAGTGTAATCGTGGTAAGAAAAAGAGAGTGAGAAAGAGAGAAGAGAGCAAAGAAAAGAGCGTGTGAAAATTGAGCACGATGCTTACACGGGACGATTTTAATCGTGCCGGAAGTTCCATCTCTGTTCAAACGTTAGGATCGCTACCTCCTATCGTCACTGTAACTACTTGAGTCTGCTAATCTTGTATAGCGATCGAGATATCGGTACAAATATTTACAGGGCGTCCAAAAAATCATCACTAGACAAAATTTCAAAAAAATCAAATCGATCCAAAACTTACTCGCATTTTTTTCTCCATCTCGAAAATCATACGATTTGGCTGCTCGATTATTTGCAACAAAATTGACCTTTCCTACTCCAATAAGCCCAGAAAAATAAAGAATATTTTTCGTAATGATAAAAAAATAGTGAATCTCAAGTTTGCAAAGTTGGATTCCAATAATTAATATTTTTTCTATTAATTTCTATTATTAAACTATAATATTATTATTATTATATATAATTATATATTATATTATTGTAATATTATTATTATTATTATTTTATTAAAATTTTTGGGTAAAATTAAAAAAATTGGCAAATTTTTCGTATCAATTTTGTCATTGGATGTTTAAGAAAAAACGTTTTATTGTCTCGACTAAATATTGAATAATAATTGAGTATGCAAACTTGAGGATCGTAGTCAATAAATTTCATTGTGAAGGTCCTGACGTTTGGTATTTTGGACTGATAACTTTTTTAACACGTTGTATATTCGAATGTGTGAGTTTGTGTTCTCGGCTTTATTCCAAATACCCCAGAGAGCCGCATTCATTTCCTTCGTTTGCTTCCTCGCTAACGCAACTTTTACCACATCCAAATGGATGTTACACAGACAAACACACAGCCGGATGTGACCCTATTGTAACGTAGCTCGAGTCGGAACGTGTATAGTACATCTCACATACGCTAACTAACAAATGAACAATTAACGTACTAGTGGGAAATAATAAATACCAGCTTTGTATACAACCGCCTCCGGGCAACCTCACACAAATATCATAACTTTCACGATCGCTTATTTTCATATTTTATTTAATATTATTGCAATATTGAATTTAATTTGATTTTTTATTGTAATTAATGTGTGAGGCGCGTTAATGGATGATTAAATGCATCCATTCTTCATAATTGCATAACATGATTCTTCTTTTTTTTTCATCTCCCTT
>JAPYYS010001401.1:0-84770 GCA_030522525.1 Campopleginae sp. 14b
AACAACCAAATAAAAAAAACAACAAAGTAAACAACGAAAAAAAAAAAAAAAAAAAAAAAAATAATGTTCGTTACCTCTACGTACTCCCCGGAATCTCGTTTTCATACAGTTCGACAAATACGTTTAAAAAGTAAACGCGATATCGACGATAATGCTAAGCCATTTGGATAACGAGTAACGTTTTTTTTTTTAAATACAATTTTTGGGCTCGCCTTTGGCTGATCCGATTTCCATTCCTGAAGCGTAACAACTTCGTGCCTTATCAATATCGAAAGATCGCCATTGCACGGTGGTTTTGACCGCAATTTTACGAGCATATTTGCGGTAGGAACGTGGAGCAAAAGAGAAATAGAGAAAAGAAGGAGAGCTAGTCTATGGAAAAGAGATTGGCCGGAGAACCTATACCGATAATTCGAAGCTTTTTGAGAACAGTCAATGAACACAACACATATTGAATTCTCCTGTACGATCCTCGACAGTGGGTTACCTCCCTACGGTTTTTCGTAATATCCACTATATACTCGATCTTTGTTATCAAACATAACGATGGAAAGAGAGAGAGAGAGGGAGAGAGACAAAAGCGTTGGATCCAAAAGTACCGTAGTCTCGAGATACACTCGATAGATATTCACAGTTGTAGTTACGATCTTCATGTCGTAACGTTCAAGCGACTACATCGAGAGACTATCAGGTGCAGGCACCGAATGCGAACAGCCATTTCCCGTAACGATCTATACTTTAACAATTTTCCGGCCCTCTCTTACTCTTTCGTCTCGCTCTCCTCGCTCGCATCTCGCGTTCACCCTCGATGTCTGTGCGTTATGGAGAAGCACACAAGCACCAGAGGCTTTACCTGAGTTCCCAATGAATCGATGAGAACGCAGCTGTAAAGGGAAACGAGCAAAAAGTCTGTTGTCCCAGATACTCACCTTATGGGCAAGTTCCTCGGAGACAAACAACGCTCCGATGCTTCTTTCTACTACAAGACTTCGCACCTTCTATGCGAAGGTCGATGATAGTCTCGGGACACCATTTCACACAAGTTTTTCTCTCATAACCATAAAACATGCGCGGCCATGTCGGAAGAAATTGGTCGAGAACTGTGTAAACACGAGACAGAACAAATGCCAATAGATATTGGTTGGGTTCGGGCATGAAAAGTGTAAATGTTCGAAAAGCCATTAAGGCCAAATTTTTCATTTACAAGCAACAGCTTATTAAGGCAAATATAAAGAATGGTTGGACCCTTTTATATTCATGCAAATATATAGTGTCGTAACTTTGGAAAGTCAGAATTGCTTCGGAAACTCGAGAGAACGAAAATTTATTCAGAAGCCATGCCTCTTTATCATTTCCTGTGGTTCTCACTCGTGGTCCTTGTGCTCGTCTAGGACCGTCAATATATCTTAGTTCCTTACGTTCGTATAATGTTACAGGGTTGGAGTGAAAAGCTGGAAAATTTGTAAATCGCAATTCATATCGTAAGGAAAGCCGTTACGCCAACTCAGTATTATCCACTTTTCAAGATGGGGTGAGCCGGATAGGTTGAAGTAGTGCACCTGGGGGTGTGCAGCTTCCCTACGCGATCACTTTCAACGAGAGCAGCGAGGAAAGAGATGCGGAGTACCAGTTTCGAGGTTGAGCCTCTTGTAGCAACGTATTATATAGACCTCAAGCGCCAAAGCGAACCAGTTGAAATTTCAATGGTTTCTCGCATCCCGATCCTCCATCATCATAGACTGTTCTGCCTCCAACACGAAGCTTGTATACTCTGAATATAAATTGCAGAATCACGCGGTCAAAGGAAGTGTGTTCGCGCCGTTTATAGACTTTCAACTGAAGATTCTCACAAAGATCGTTGCCTCGGGCCTTTTCCTTCCCCCCTTTTTTTCCCTCAAAGCAGAATGGTATTCGCTCGATTGCTTGCAAGAATAATGCTTTCAATAGCTCGACCTGATTGCATTATCATACGCGTTCATTAAATTGCCTACTTTTCTCACGCACAAGCGCAGTTATCGCTGAAAACGTTTATGTTTCCCCTCGTTCTAGTTTCTTTTTCCAAATTTACGCACAAGGAGCATTCGTTGGTGAAGAAACTGATGGAACGTCATGTTCGCACGATTTTCAACCTGCACGAATTGAGATCGTGCACAGATGCAATAAAATTCATTCCCGCAATTGATTATCGTACGTGGAAAACATTTCTGCGTGCTACTCGCTCGAAGAATTTGTGAAGGCTGCCAGAATCTTGGGTCACAATGACATCGAACAATACAGCAGAAAAGTGAGGCTTTTTTATGAGACGAGGAAGCAGCCAGGGCACAGGTAGTCGTGTGAGAAAATAGTGAGGAGGATCTCACGAACAAGCGTCCAACTATCATTCATGAAACTCCTCAGGGCGTTATACGCTCGATAAATTTAACGTCCATCCTTGAATCACGAGGTTAGGTCGTTGTCGTCGTTGGACAGCATCAGCAATAGTCGATGTAGTAGAAAAAGTCTTTTTTTTTCTTCACACGATCGTGGCAACCCGGCAAAGGATACTGGTAAGCGTGCCAACCTCAAGCTCAACTTTGTATAGATATATTATTGTGGGGATGTATATGAATATCTAAACATATATATATACTCGATCGAGCGAAGTAATTCTTGGGTAAGCTCTCCGCGAAGGCTTTCTCCAGCGTCTTCCCCGATTTCTTGCTCGAGTGGCTCGTTCCTTTCTCGTCTGTATGGTAAAAGATCCAGCCTCGTAAACCTCTCTCTACCCTCTTACCTCCTCGATGCATGAACAAAATCCTCACATGGATTTTCTTGCCAATGTGGATTCTTAATTTACTTGGGTCTGAGTGCCAATAGATGAACTCCATTCTCGAATCTCTTGGCCGAGGATCCGCCTTTTCACAATGTATGTCTTCATCGGAACGCTCACCAGAAAGGGGAGAAGATAAAAAACGTACGAAATAAATTCGACGATCGAAAATGTCCTCATTATTGTTTTTTGTCTCTTTTTCCTTTTTTTGCCGAAGCTTTTCCTATCCCGTTGGGAAAAATGGGCCGATTACGTTGTCCAAGGATCGCTTTCGCAATCAGTGCGAATGAAATTCTGTGCAAGCTCACGACCTCTGGCAGCGATACCAAGCGAGCATTTATTTTCTATCGCTTGTTAACTTGATGAGCGAATATTCCAAAGTAATTAAAATTTGAATCTGCGTTTTTAATTTACAGTTCAAACTACGAAACAAAATCGTTTGCGTTTTTGATGAACGAACAATTGGACGACGGTATCGAATGGAAGGCAAGGGCAAAGAGTGAGAGAGAGAGAGAGAGAGGAAAGAGAAGAGTATGGAAAAAAGTTTAATTGGAAATTCGTTCCGTGATGATCGTGACACGAAATAAAAAGCAAATAAAACAACAACAACAACAAAAACGTTTTTCCGTTCTCGTGTGCTCTAATCCCGTATCGTTTCATTTTACGAAACGTTTCGCGAGCTCGACACCGGATTTCTAGACCCCTCGCAAAATCTCGAAAAGTTTTCCGCTTCGGTTTTCCGTCCGGCGTGTAAAAGTGAACTTAGTTTTCCGAGGCGAGAGTCGGGCAATGAGAAAAAAAGGAAAAACGTGCAGAAAAACAGAGAGAACTGAATAAGATGCTTGAGAAAGTCGAATGTGGTGGGGCTAGAAAAAGCGAATAAAATAAGTACAGAAGAAAGTATCACACTGGGATTCTTATTACTCTTCGTTGGGTTATGCGCAAAGGGAAAATATTTGAATCCGCTCGACTGAGCTTTCCCATCCATTCATTGGGACACGGTGCTCGGAACCTTTTTCTCATTATTCCTTATGTTCTTGTTGCTTTTCTTTTTCCCTTTCTTCCCCGCTCCTGATGGCTCTTTCTTCGCGCAATCCCTCTCCTTCTTTTTCTCTGTCATTGCAAAATAAATGCCACGTTGTTTCTCCTTTCTTCGCCCTGCTCCTCCTTTCATGGTATTACATTTCTCTAAACTATCCTCAACATCCTGCAGTGGTGGTTTGTTGCAAGCGAGAATAGTGAGAAATATTCTTGAGCGAGGGTAGAAGGCCCTGGGGCTGAAGAATGCAGGACCGATTTATGACAAGCGATTTGCTCGTCTCTGGTCGTCATCCTCGTCGTCGTTGTCGCTGTGCTTCTGAGACACTAGGACCAAGAAGAAACTTTCCTTCCGGAAGAAGTCTCACTTGTCTCCATCCACTCGAGCGAATCGACACACCCACATATACATATATTCACGGTCTTGTGCTTTAATGGACACCTGCCCTAAATAAATAACGAGAGAACAAAACCATTTCTCTATTCTTCGTCGCTGTCGTCGTCACCTTCGTTGCCAGGGATCTCGTTTTTCTCTTTTACACACCAAGGAAACACACGACGATCAATGTTCTCTAACCAAACGGAAAGTCTCGACTCGCGGTTCGTTTTTTCCGGCATGGAATCCACTCGGGAAAGGTTGAAAGGAACGACAGAATATCGTGGCACATTCGAAAGGTCTGTCCACACAAACTCTGTACATGCCTGGCATTTCATTACGAAACGGAATCGTAACATTGATAGAGGTCGAACAAACGAGACGTAAATGTTGTGGAAAACATGTTTTTTTTTTTTCATGGGTCTTTTTCAACGGTGTGTGCGTCGGCTTTCCTATAACCACTCGCAGGTTTTCTCTGCTCCAGTGTAAATAGCAACGGACCTTCCAATCGGTAGTGAGAGTGCGACGGATTATTAATGGAATATCCAAGCATACGAAACTCGTGCTTCGTGTTAATTTGCTGAGATGGTGTCGAGTCAGTCGGAAATTACGAAAATCGGAAATTCAACTCGACGTCTACCCTCAACGTCTCTCTAATCCCTGATCCTACCAGCGTCGCGTCATTATCATATAAATTTACGATTTTCCTGCGACCCTCAGGCCCGCGAAGCGTCAACAAATGTTCGAAACGAAACAAGTAAATTCGCGAAAAAAAATTGATATGCTCGTTTGGATCCTGGCGAGATCGTGTGCGACGCAGAAAAATGAAGGACCGATAGGTCGTAAGTCGAATGTCTAACATTCCAAGGGCCGGATTCTAATGTGTCTTCGAGGCTGACAAGATCAATAGAATCATGTGCACCGGAGCATATAATAACGCATTCATCCTTGCTGATCCTTAAAGCTCGTATAACAAAGACGATGACGTATAGTTCTGGTGAAGAATGGAAGACGAGAGAAGTATCACTTGCCCTGTAAACGCGGCAACTCACAAGAAAGTCTTTACCCCGCAATATGTTGGATATCCACTCGATTAACGATCCCTTTTGGAAGTTCCATACAACTTTGTATTCCTCAAGAAGAGAGCTCAACATTTCCATGTCTCGAAAGATACAACATCTCCGGTGTCATTCACAACGACTAGCAGCCGCATTGCCATGTTCTATTTGCACTGCTGCCACCCTTTAATGCTAGACGAGCACAACATAAAGCTTTGTCTCAAGGACGGACTCTCTTTTGCTCCTCGGCATCCAAAGGATATCTTTTCGTACATAGGTCGCACTAGGATACCCTTTGAAATTGAGGTTTTCTCAAGTTTCCCCCTCGAAGAGAAGACGAAGGCGATGAGTCATCGGCGCGTCTCTCTTGTGCTAATCCAGCGTCCGTCGTACACGTTGCATACTTGATTCCACTTAATTAGAGTCGCTCTAGCCTCGGGCTTGTCTAGTATACCCATGGAATAATAACAAGACGTGTGCACTCCAAGCGATACACAAACCTCCCCATGCACCTATATTTGCACGTGTGTATTGTGACTTGTGCATACTTGTGCATTATAGCAAAAGAAGATATATACTCGGCTTGTGGAATATTACCAACGCCTGGAGGTTCATGAGGACGTATAATCCACCTATATTGCTCGATATACAGCGACACGTACGTACCATAAATACTTTTATGCATTTTGCATGTATTTATCTGCGTACCCATACGAGCATGAGTATGTCGTTTCTGTCTCCAAAGGCGTGTGCAGCGCCAGGCTGTTTAAGAAAAATGTTGAAGAGGTATGATGGACTTTTGAGGAAACGAGAAAATGAATATATTTAGTGAACAACATTATCGGAGCGATTGCTACAGATACACAGGATCGTTGCGATTGACCACAGGATGTAACAAGGTATTCTCTCTTGCAAGCTAAAAGCATTTAGCTCCATACGCTTGGGCTCCTAACTCGCTGAATTTATCTGTACTCGCGTGAAACAACGTTCTCGTACATATGGGCCTAGGATGCGGCAAACACAGAGGCAGCTTTAGAGCAGGTATTTGTAATTACGAGCGCGAGTACGTATATGAAGCCGAAGCTGAGGGCATGATTCACTGGGTGGACCACTTCGTTCCCTATGCGCCCGTCACAAACTTAATTAACTATTCCTATACCCATAATCCTCACATGTATACATACGTGTTATACACCAAGTGAGTTTGCTAGGGTGAGCATAGACAATCTATAGCTATCTTTGCCAATATGCATATCTATGTACAGAAACTTTTAAACGAGTGTCTGCATCCTTTGGTGTGGCCAGTTCTACATGCACGCTCTACATTTGACGCCTCCGGGCACTACAATGCCTCTCGTTTCGTACAGCTTACTTATATATTATATACCAGCCTATCGAGGCTTACAGGAACGTTACATGGAATATGAACCTTCGAGGTGGCCGAACATTGACCAACCAAAAAATTTCGATGACCATCTTTCCATTTTTCACTTCCCTTTTCCTTCAAGCACGTCTGGCTCCCGAACAATTATCTTGTCACTGTACTCTGTTTTTTTTTTTACACGATCGACGAGTTTACGATTTTTCAATATGTCAGGATCTAAGATCGATCATGAGTACCAACGAGTTTGTCGAAAGTTTTTTTTTTTTTTTCCTTCTCTCACAAGTTTAGGTACCGAGGAAATAAGTGAAAAAGTTTGTTCCGAGGTCACGGTCCTCTTTTGACAACGTTTGCACAGTATCAAGGATATTGTGGGTCTTGGGAGCACGTATCTCCGGCTGTGGCTGATGTGAGAACTAAGTGCAGATAGAACTTCGATACTCGCCACCTATTAGATATTATACGTACATATATATTATCTGGTATATATGTTTATATGTTTATAGATGTACGGATGGCGAGAGGTATTACGATAGCCAGCGGAACTCTCGACTCTATATGTTGCTCTTCAGACCCGACTCCATCTGGATTATCGTCATTGATTCAATTTATCACTGAACCCGATATTACGATAGGGGCTTCGAGCCTCTTAAGCTATGGTTACTGAAGTTCACGAAGCCTCGAAGGCTGAAAAGGCCCTTCGTCCTCAACCTATCGATGAATTACTGCAACCAAGCAAATCTGCGAGGGCATACTGGACTCCTCTCTCTTTCTCTGTAGATATTCCAATGTATAAATCATTCTGAATTTGTCAGTACGTGGGATTACATTTGCTTGACATTCTCAATATCCCCGACTTTCTCTGTATCTGGTATCGTGTCCGAACTAAAACGTTCCCGTGGATTTCATTTTTTTGGTTAAACCAAGCCATTTCTTCGTAATTGGATAAAAAGCGTGAGCCTGCCACGAGGATTGCGTGACGATCTCAATCGAAATTTCAATCTACGACGTAGTCGGAGAAATTCATTTTTATTTTCCGAATTTGTTAAACTTTTATCTCTGGAGGAATCCTCAAAAGGGACGTGGACGAAAAAATGAAAGAATTCATCAAATTCCGACATACGAATTTATATAATTTGACGTGATAGAGGAGGATCCTGTGGAGCTCCTGTGGAGGATCCTGGACGATGAATTTGCCACATGAAGTGAAACGTACGAATTCGAAAATCCTTAATGAAAAGGTATAATCTCCATGAACAAAACATGAGATTTCTACCAATCGCGCTGACCAGAAAATGAGTCGTGGAGCTCTCAGTCTCGGGTGCTGTGATTTCTTCAAAGAAGCAGTACGTGCTTTAATGAGAAATTTTAAAACCGTGTGGGAATGTACATCAGATATGAAATTTATTTTCAGTTGCCTCGAGCAAAGAGACTTTGTGAAAGACGGAAACGCTTTCATGCTTTTTGCGTTGCCACACTATCCAGATTGTAAAAACGACGTTTCTGTCAATCTTATATCGGAACGAATTACACAAATGCGGGAAAGGCATGCATTAATAATTCATTGCATAAAATTATAATCAGTGAGTCTGTCCCCGGAAGGCAACGATGGGTGTGAGATCTGTGCATGACTCCGGCGGTCTCTAAACTTGTATAAACAGCTCTGGACTAGAAATCTGTTCGCTAATTGCTTCCTCCATGGCAATCATTTGCAATAATCATTCGCAGTTGTCGTTGGACGACGTAGAAACTGCAGTTATTAATTCCCAGTCAAACGGAGCCCTTCCTGCTATTCTGTGGTATTGAATCCCCCAAGGGAATTTTGAATTCAACGATTGTCGAAAGTTGTATCGAATTTCAAGTATTTCGTAATTATGAGATTTTCCCTTCAGCTCGTTTCTCCATTAGAACGATTTGGAGGTTTCGTGACGTCGTGAAATGAATATTTTATTGAAAAGAGTGCGGTAGGGCTTGCGCTAGCCTTTTTTTTTTTAAATACTCGTGGTCGAGCCGTCATCACGTGTATATTCGAAACGATCGACCAAAAAGTTCGGTACGCCAGGTTATTTGAGTCGTAATCGATCATGATAGTTCATTGGGCTGTATAATTAAACGATATTCTCGCTCTATTGGCATGAAACGAGATTCCAATTGACACGAAGCAATATGGCTGTGTTATGATTAAGTAACATTCTGTATGAAGTTCCATTGATGACATGGTAAATGTGTATGTGTTAGGAATAACTGTGAGGGTTGCCAATTTACTGCTGCTTAGTAAACAAATATATCCTGCTGAGAGGGGTTATTTCTCTTTTTTTGTTTTTTTTTTTTAATGTACGTTTTGTGTTCTGGTCGATGCATCGGAATAAACGTGCGGGAAAAGTGGGACGTTTGGTTCATGCGATTTTACGGAATGAAAGGACGACCGCACGGCTGAATGTTCCATGAATTCTCTCGCGAATGCAATTGAGATGAGCTCTCGTTAGGAAAGGCGAGGGCAAGTGCTGGAGTATTTTCTAACGCGGATCGGTGCTCACGAACTGGTCAATTAAAAAGTTGTAACGACCTATTAAGGGGTAACGACGACGAGGAGCGAAACGAATCATGATAGAGAAACATAATTAAAGAGGCAGAGGGAGAAAGGGGCAAAGGGGGTTGAAGGGAACAAGAGAAAGTGAACGGGCCTTTCAAATCACGAGAGAAAGTCGCGCCAGATATCACAATCCTACTTGTACCTCGCCATGGAACTGAAGCCAGCGACAAGAAGAGGGAGTACCTGAGAAATAAAAAAAGAAGGCTGGGATCTTTTTACAAAACTTACGAAACGATCTCGCCAACGATCCTCCTAATTGAGTTACTCTCACGCTCTTCTCCTCATCTTAATGTCTTTGGCTTTCCTCTCTTCAGTTATTTTTGACCCAACCCTCCTCGTCGTTACGTCGATCATGCGCCGAAAAGAATTTCAACGCTGTTTAATTCTTCCAAATGGTGATCAAATCGAGACTATTTCTCGACATAAAAGGATCTCGCAACAGCTGACGGAGTCTTTCGATAACGATTGCCTTTGTTCCACGAATAACTTAATTGATAAATTCAAACGGAATTTATTATAAGGCTGCATTAAAGGAGAAGCATTTTATTTTATGGAAAGTTCCATAAATCGAGTTAAACGAGACACAATGACCGGGGGGAAGGATAATTCAGTAAATTTATTCCTTCAGCTCTTCGAAGACGAAGCGCGCTCCTTCATATGCACTTTTTGACATGAATACTGACTATAAGTCGTTGAAAGATTGTCGTCTTTCTCGAGATAACAAGCTCATGAAAATTCGACGGAACGAGTAGCTCCGAAGTAATTTATGAATCGTTGCAATTTACGACACCGTTATTATCTTTTCTTGTCGAAAATTTATAGCAATCTCGTTGAAAAATGTGAAAAATTCGCGTATTTGGAATTATCATTAATTTTATCTTGACCGGCTGAATATTTGTGTGATCGAATTTTCGCATATAGAGCGCCGAATCACTGAATGAACAAACTCCAATTATATTCGAGTCGGTGCAAACTTGGATTGCATTTGGTTGCGTTTGGCATTTGGAAAGCCCGCAAAACTCGATACTCCCAGTTGATCGGAGTGCGCTTTGAGTTAACCAAGTTCGTTATTCCGAGTCCCGTGATGTTCACATATTTCAGGTCGACGAGGAATAAAGCTCGAGATTCCTGATTGGCCGTATTAGCCATCGCTCGATGACTGCACAGTCGTATATAGAAAAGGAGGAGAAATGCGAGGGAAGGAAGAAGTTGGAAATAATGCAATCGGTAGGTATGGCGCCTTGCGATGTCAACCTTCTCTAGAATCCCAGGAGGGCAGTTTTCGTCAGAGTGCAAAAGGAGCGAAAGGGAGAGAGAAAGAGCAAAAGCTCCGCGCGCGCGGTCTTGATGAATGCATTGCCTCTAAAATATGAGGCGAATCTCCGGGAAGTTATAAGCGATGGCGTGCCAGCAGGTGCACACCAACCAAGAGACACGGTTGAGAGCTCAACAGAAAGCGTGCTCTCCTGCTAGCAAAGCTGTACGAGTCTGTTTGGAGCTTCTGTACTAGGATTGGCTCTCGAAAGCGCGCTTTATCGTTCGGCCCATCCACACCGACGAAACGAAGACATAACGTCGCCTTTCTTCGGGTTATACATTCTCGTAGAGCAGCCCCGAGGGTTCGTGTGGCCGCGATTACCTCACCACAAATTTCTCTCTTTACACCGTCGGCATACCTATACGTAGAGATACACATGCATGTGTGCAGTTTGATAAGGCACGTGTATGCTGAAGCATTACTTGTGAGAACTGTGCACATCGCTTTCGAGTCGTGAGAACATCAAAGGCCGAATAAGACGGAGAGAAACATAAAAAGCGAGGGTAGGAGCTTTAACCACACAGAGAATTCATTGCATAGGAGGATTAGTAACGTGAGTATTCGAGCACACATACGTACGGTCCATCATGCTTCGTATTTCACGAATATGCTTTCTTCGTCGTGGTAAATCTTCGATTGTTGACAAACGCCGGGAAAAATGTGGCGCAGCGGTGAGAGATTAACAAATCATCATTCAAATGGAATCGCATTCCTGCACGCTAAACTTTTTCATCTTTTCACAATAATATCTCCGACCAGAGATATTTAATGACATTCCATGAAAAGCCATTGCATGCAAGTTGGAATATCCTTGGGATTAACTCTTCCGGATAGCGACGTCGGATATTTTTTAATCTTCAATGAGGCTGGATTTACTAGTTGGTGAGAGGTTCGAAGCTCTCCGGAAAAACGCCATCGCCTGCGTAATATGCTGCCTAATCTGACTCGGTTATCAGAGCGAAATCCGGCAGGGTAGCCCCGACCGAGCTCTTACAATGTGGCGTAGTAAAATTACGAGGTTGAACAGAGTTACGACTTTGTCGAAATGAGCTTGAGAGTCGGCTGGGGGGATAGTCCGCGGGGAGGAGGAAAAGTATTTCAGAATGCTACTGGATAAGACCGTGTCTATGGTGTACGAGCCACGCGGAGGGGGAGGGGGGGGGGGGATAATATAGAGAAGGGCTGAGAATAGGTAGCGGATAATAAGGACGTTACGGAACTGCAACCGTTACTTCTAATATCATCCCCGTCAACCGTACCTTTTTTGCCTTTACGGTTCGACCAGACCCTTGCCCCGTTTTCCTCGACGGTGAAGACACGCGGACCAAAGTTTCTTCATTTTTTTTCCTGTTTTTCATCCCAACCACTTATTCTTTCTCTCCTTCTCATTCTTTCCAAAACCCACACAGCCAGACTTTCGTGAATTCAGAAGAATCGATGGTCTCGCACGATAAAATTCGAGGAGTGCCAGCAAAGTACGACGAGAAGACTATCGGAGCTCTGGAGGATCGAGCAAATCCCTCCCTAATCCGTCTTCCCTCCAAAAAGTCGGTTAGAATAAAATTTCAAGCCTTACTTCGTCCCTCCGAGCTATACACACACGCACTGTATTGAGGATGCATTCAAACTCCCGTAAATAATGCGACCGAATCATTTTTGATCGTCGATTCCAGAATTCTCTCGAGGCAAAACAATTTTCTACGCCCTTTTTTTTTTTTTTAATATTCACCCTTTAATTCAAGCTGTTCCTGTGATTCACGATTGGACGATTTCCCAGGGTGCAGTTTCGCAATTCTATTGCTGCACCAATTTTTATTCTTTTTTATTCCTTCTCAAATGAGCACGTTTTTTCCCCTCGGCAAAGAAACGTTCGTGTGTGTAGAGACTAGAGAAAAATATAACGATACTATAATATGAGATTCTTGTTGCTGAGCGCGGAGCTAAATTAGGACGAAAAGACTTGGAAATTCTTTGAAAAATTCACGAGATCCCTACGAGCTCGAGCTTCACAGTCATTTCGTACAAAAACATTCCGATGAAAGTTCCTCTCTGTTTTTATTTCATTTCTATCTCAATATCGCACGAAAAAGATTCGTGTCGACTTCTGCGACCGGTCGAGAACTTGATCTGATATTATTTTCGGCACTGCCGCCTCGATCTTTCGCGTTTGATGCGTGTGACTCGCTGCCACTGGGCACTTTGCTCGAAAATTTTATTATTAAGCAGAATATCAAAGCGGCATTTCGAATTGCCGGATATGATCGAATAACAAGAGAAAATATATTGAACGGAACAAATCATGACGCGACGAGCTTTTCGATATATTTATTCCAATATAAAACCCTGCCCGGATGTCAGATCGCTGGCTTAATAACGCGTCAATCGCACCGACTGAAAATTCTTTCCTTACTTTCGCTTTCAGCACCAACTAATGGTCTATTCCATCGAGTAATTGGCTACGGGAATCTCAACAAGAGAGAAGCCTCCGTTAGAAAAGCACACAGCGCATCTCTAGTGCCGTGTAAACATAATTTAAATAAATGAAAGTTGGCGAGTGTTTTCTCTTTTTCGGAGTCGAGATACGGCTATAGATATATATATATATATATATGTTTAGATAGATGTATATAAAAGTACAGAAGCGTTATACGTTTGAATACTGGTTGGCGCTCATGGCATCGCGAACCTCGCGAGAGAAAGATTCCCGAGAATGCGAATAGCGATGCTCTGTTTTAACGAACCCTCTTATATGGATCTGGGAGTTAGTGGATGCTTGAAAAAGCCGACGATAGTTAACGCGAGCCTCGAAATTAAAGTCGAGAATTCTCGCTTTCTCATAGAGTACGAATGTTGCCAAGCACGGAGCCAATGTCGGAGTGGATGTTCCTTGAAGAAAGTATTAATGTAAATGTGTCTTTGCAATTGCTCTTTGTATACTTTTTCTTTCGACATTACAGAGAGCGAAGGAGAAAATTCGCTGCCTCGAATCCTATCGAGTGGGATGCGTTGTCGAGAAACTTTTTATTTTCTTATTAAAAATGATGCAAAAAAATGCGTTGGATAAAGAGTGGAAACGACGTTCATTAGTCTGCTAGGAAAAAAGTGGAAAAAGATACGAATAATTTGTTTCCATAATGCGAGAAATTCTCCGCATTTCAGCCAAAGCTTGTTTTTTTTTTCTCTGCATTGCTGCGATGGCCCGAACGCTCGAAAATGGAATTTAGGTTAGCTGATAAAAGGAAAAAAAGGGCGAAGGGTAACGGGTTCGCAGCTAGTCCTTTGAGAGTGTTGAAACAGATGGGAGTCGAATCGGACTGGGACAGAGTTGGAAGGAAATTGGCCCCGAATTCGCGCCAGGCGGATATTGACGTCTGCACCGGTATATGATGTGCTCATCACATCAACACCTAGCGCGTCCGAGATGAGTTTCCGGGAGATGAGTTTCCGTAAAACTCATCTTGACTCGGATTTGAAAAAAAAAAAAAAATCTGCAAATTCATATTTGTTTTTATCTTTTCCGAAATGAAATTCCATAAATTTGTGATTTCTAGACACACATCGGGAAAACGATAGATTTGCAGTTGCGAACTGTGTTGACATGTCAGCCCCGAATACCTTATTTTGATAACTTTCGATATTAATAGATATCGGTTGAGAATAAATAAAGAATACTTGGAAAATTTGAGAGGACCAGCCTCGGCTTCCATAAGGTAACTCTGATACTTCGTTAGCCACAAGGAAGCTGCATGCGAAATTTTTTATTTTTTCAAAAAGTCTTTCGTCGGCTCGTGAACTTTTGCGGTTCGCGCACTCGAGTTTCGCTTCTCGGCTCTTTAATCTTTTTCCCCCGTCTTGAGTTCCGGCCTTGTTTGTTTCTGTCTTACGAGAACGTGTTTTAGGACGTGGGGGAAGAGACCACGGTTACGTCGTAATAAGCGTAGCGCGGGTGGTAACAGCACGGCCGTTACACGTTCACGTTCAAACAAACTTGTGTGTGCAAAGGGTCCGTGGCAAGAGAGTCTTGCCAAACCTCTTTATATTCGAGGATTTCCATATTTCGGCCTTTCGCATTTCTCCATTTTCCCAAAAAAAAAAAAAAAAAAAAAAAAAAGCAGGACAATAATTAAAAAGCACCGAATTCCGTAATATTTTTCGACTCTCAGCCGTCCTTACACTTTTCCGAAATAATAATAATAATAATAATTCGAGGAACCTGTAAAAAAAGGCTGGAAAATATTGAGCTCGATATTTCCAAGTTCCCTGAAATCTCTCCTGGATATTCCCATTTTTTGAGCAAAGCCAACGATGAATAAATCATCAGTTTGCGAGCGAAACATTTCCCACGTCGCTCGTGAGTAAAAAGAGAAAAAGTTAATAAAAACTTAAGTCTCGGTGCGCCAGTTCGATGAAGCAACTATAAAGGCCAGTGACAAAATGTTTCTTGGCTCACGGGCTCTCGGCGATGTATTCGAGGTGATTCCTTCAACGAGGTGGAAAAAAAATCGTGTATCTTGTGCCCCGTGAGTAAATCTACACAGTGCGCCGTTGCATATACATAACCGCCCTTAGACGAGGGGGTAATGGTAGTCTGTCGGTGTGTAACTTTGCTGCTTGCTCGCAGCAGCTCTTGCAACAACCGCAAGCCTGCTAACTAGCGTACTTCGTTCCAAACTCTTCCATGGAGTGTAGAAAAGAAAAATCAAAAGGGGAAAAACAACGCAGCTAGGCGACGAGACCAAAGTCAAGTTATTACGAGATAGACTGAGCTCCGGGAGGGCTGCGAAATTGTGCAAGTTGCGCGTTGCTTTTAAACGCCGAAGCATTTAATTTTAACAATGAACTTGACGATTTTTTTAATTTTTTACCCCCTCTCCGGCTTTTTCACATTTCAATTGATAACGCGAACCGACTCTATGCATTCTCCGAGTCTTTGCCTCATCGAGCCCGGATGTCGGAGTCAAAGATGAAAGCAAATTTTCTCCCCGAACAGTCTCGACGCCCCGGAAAGTGGACATTTTTTTCTAATTTACATTTTTCATTAAAATTTTCATGGCACAGCTCACTTCACTCACGCTGATTCACTGATTCAGCGAATACTTTATTCGGTCTCAACCCCGTATTGTTCGACACGAACCGTTTTTATTTTCACGACGTATTTTCCTTGAGTGAAAGGAATTTTTCAAAGTTTCGGTCTTCTCGCTCGAGGTCTTTTAATCTAAAGTCATTTATATTCGAATCTGTACGTTCCTTTCCAAATGCTCAGCTCTAACACCCTGTAAATTCGATCACACATAGGCTCCCTTGTACTTGGAAACGGAGTATAAATCACCGAAGCGCCAAACATTAGTTACCCGCTATACGAGCCATGAAATACATAGAGTTCGTGGCCGTAATGGCTATATATGAACTATAGACAAAGATATATACGCATGGTATATATTTCCAAAGTTTATATAGATGCGTATGTATTCGGCGGAATCCATGCTAATCCGAGCGAAGATTAATTCTCGCCACCTCGTGCTACATCTCCAAAATCGATTCATTTTTTTTCAATCCCCGTAACTCGTGCATTAAATGGTAATCTTTGAGAAATCTTCCCGGGAGAAAAAATCATTCGATTGATTGAAACAAAAAAATTGTGGGTTTTCTCAGTTTTATTTTAATTTTTTTCACTGAATTTACAATTTTCGTACGAAACTCTAGTTCGTGTGGAAAAATAGGCTAAAAATGCGTTCGCAAGAAATTAGATGAATTTTCAGTTGACGATTTTTTGGAACCCCCTCGAGTCAGTTTGTTCGTGCCTCAATGGCCGATGCACGTTTTTTCCATTCGATCATTGCTTTTGCTATTTATTACTCAGTCACGTCGAGTTCATCAGCGTGATATGCATGGCTGACCTCGCCAAAGCGGTTTCGGTTGAAAAAGAAAAACAAAATCGAGGCCTCGGGTCTTTGACCCACTACGGTCACGATGAAAAATCATTTTTCCAAATAAACTGCAATGTGTGTGCGCATCTCTTTAGTTTTGTAAATACATCGGTCGCGTAGGCTGAGCAAGAGGATTGCCGGTTCGACGAGCACGTAGAGAACCTACAAACGAGCATCTGTTCGAGCATCGCAGTGTTGGGCTAGCAATTGTTATAAATTGAATTTTACTGGAATGAAAAAAAAAAATGAACAATGGAGAAATATGCCGACCGGCGGGGGCAGAGCAAGTGCGCCTGAAAAATGCAGTCAAAAAGTTTTTTCCTCCATATGCTTTTTTTTGTTGTATTCAATCCGACGTATAAATTTTTTCAGCCTGCGCGGCTATAGCGAAGAATTAATAAAGTTCGTCGATACTCAATACAGCAGCTTATTGCAAAACTGATTCGGACGATTACGGACGATTCTCGTCATATCAAATTTGGACGTTTTTCTTCGTTTTACATTCACCAGGTTTATTAAATTCGCCAATGCATTTTATCAGCTCGTCGTCATATTCGTCATTCGCGAGGACTATTGCTCTCCCTCGAGGAGCAGAAATCGAGCAAGCAGATTTTTCAATCACGCGTAAAATTGAATGGACATAGGAGAGTTTATTAACGTCTCTGAAAAACTTATATTTCCTGAGGTGCTTTGGTACAGAGAAAATTTAACTTTCCTTATGTTTTTCAAAGGTATGAGCAAACACAAGAATCTGTTGACAAATAGCAAAGTGCACAAAGATCACTCGCCTGTCGCTGGCGTTTGATAACCTTGGAACATATTGGATTATCGTTTTTGATTCGTAAGCTGTGAGGAACACGCACAAAGCGATGGTTTTTAAACGTTTGGGCAAGCAAAGAGCAAGAGTCTCATGAGAAGATTGTGCCAACATGCTCGTAGCAGGAGAGCCAGCAATTGTTTCGCATGCTACGATTCTCGTTAACGCAGTAAACACTTAATCTCTGGAGTCATTTGCATGCGGAAAAACGGGGCGAGTGCGAGGGAGCGACGAAATGAAGTTGTTCACATTCGAGTTAGGCCAGCTCTGCCTCATATGCATACGAATGTGTATGAAGAACTGTGAGCCTCGACACACATTTGATTCTTATTTCCAGCAATTAGAACCGACTGCCTGAGTGCATTGAAGGAAGTGAAAGAGAGAGAGAGAGAGAGAGATGGTGCTTGAAAGATCGAAAATCTTGGCACAATCTTCACGTGCAACGAAGCTCGAACGCGGATGAATTATTCACGTAGAGACTGATAGTCAAGTTTGAATTATACGTACGAAATAGTACGAGCGCTCCCAAGAGAATGGAAATTATACAATAAGTAGCGTTTATGGTTAAGTAAATAGATTGGTGTGCACGAAGCGAGCTCGATGCGGTTGTGGGTTGAGTAACACGTGGAGACCGACAATTCTGAGCAATAATCGCTTTGCTTTGTGACCGGATGGAAAATTGAATTTGACAGACAGTCCCTTAGATCAATTATCATGCTTTGCAAGAGGCAATGTTAACCGTCCTGCAAATAGCTTGCTTTCTCAAGTACCTTTGTGTGAGTGTCTATGTGTGCTGAAACTTTGCGCTCGAGCGATTCCATCATCGGATGCTGGGCTACGTTGGATGTGTTCGACTGAAAGTGATGTTTGTTCGCCTACGTTCTAGTGGTCATGAGGGCAGCAGTGCAAAATCCTTTGAGACGTAGCCCCCGACCAACGGGTTCGTGGCTCCTACATCATTCCTTGTGTGCCTAATAGAGGAATGACCGTTATAAATGTCGTTCCAAACGAAATAACTGTTGAATGATATTCGAGCCGAATCCGTACGTATCTCCGTTGAGTTTCATTCGCGGTCTCTCTGATCCCTGCACATTTTTCTCGCCCGTTTCCCATCCAGAAACTCGAGCTTGTTTTGCCCTCTATGAACCCTTTCCACGTACGAATATTTCAGGAATTCTCGCATTCCCTTCATTCTCTTCTCCTTCTACACCATTTCTCCACTTTGATTAACGTCTAATTGGAAAATTTCTTCGCCGTGCCGAGACTGGCATATCGCACACCTTCCAGCTGCCCTCACAAACAGAGAGAGAGAGAGAGAGAGAGAGGGCACGTATGTATGTCTGCCACGAATTCAGTTGGATTTGTATCTTCAGCTTCTCTCGAGATTGCGCCATTCAATTGCATTGAAGCACCGACCCCAGAAACATCCGAGTTCCAAAATAAACAGCGCGAAACAAATGCGAAAAATATTAGTCCTCCTCGTTCGTATCAATTTTTCGTACAATTATCCTGGACATTTTTTACCTCATCACCGGTGATTGTTAATTTTCCAACGTTGGGAGACAACGAAAAATATTGATTTTTATTGACGATTTCAATTTTTTTTTCTATTATCCAAATTTTTTGAGTCAACATATTTTTCCAGGGTCGAAAATCGATCGATTTATTACCAATATGAAATTCCTAATTAAAATAATGAGCTTTGGCGAAGTAATAAAAATGTTCGTTGCATTCCTACGATGCAAACTTCAACGTCATTCCATCAACCTGCGGGAAACATAAGAATGCCAATTTTCTCGCGAGCTCAATAAACAACCCAGCAAATTTTATGGACGTTTTTTTCGGAATTTCCCTTCGGATGCAGTTTGCACGGAAAGAAAATGCAAAGCAAAAAAATAATTCTTAGATTTTTTGTTATCGAGCCCAGTCTCGTAATTAACAACGCCCCGAACTCTCGAGCAACAAATTTCTAGTGAATGCCACATAAGGTACCTCGGCATCGCTATCGACGGAATTTTATTTCTAGCGCTCCATAAATAAATCGAATTGCATAGCGATGTATATGGGGGCTAGGTCGTTTCCCGGACATTTTCGTTTATCGGGTGATATTGTGTCGACATAGCGTTGATAAGATCACGATTGATCGCAGTATCCAAATAAAGATAAATCTCGTTACCGATTGTATATGTTGTTAGATTTCTTGTTTTTTTTTTTTTTTTTTTTTTTTTTTTTTTTTTTTTTTTTTTTTTTTTTTTTTTTTTTTTTATTTTTATTTTTTTTTTTTTTTTTTTTTTTTGGTTTTGTATTTTGTTTTATAAATGGAAATAAAAAGAAAATGCGAAAGAGTCGCCACCGCTGTGCACACCTCGGGGAATAACTTTTTTGATTGGAGCAACTATAAGAATTATGAATCGTACGCGATGCAGATTCGAACAGCGATCGCTAAGGTCAACGATTCTCCCCGTGGACGCGGAGTTTCGTTGTGCCTAACTTTCATTGCAAACGAATAACGATACTCTCAATTGACATTTCCCATTGAATTCAAAGATTATATGGAAATGCATAGTCGCGGGATATGCACAATGCAAAATAATGACATTGGGGAATACGAATTTGCTCATTCTCGCATCACAACGTAGAAACAACTCTGGTGAAAGAACAAGAGCGAAAAATGCCATTCGGGATGAAAGGAAAATAAGGAATAAATAATATCGAAGCGAACTGGGCGTGCCTCGCTTCGGGAATTACCTTGATCAACTACAGTCAAGACCAGTCGGACCTGTTTTCACTCTCCCTCTTTTAATATAATCAAGAGTTATTTGCCTCTCCTGTATAAGCTTTCGATGAAGAAAAATAAGACATATATTCATATAGATAGAGTCTCGTAGCTCGAGATGAATAAGTTGCATGCGCCAAGAAGTATCGAAGATTGGTTCCCGTTCTTCATTCACCGGTGTCTCTCGCTCCGCAATTTCCCTCTTCCCATGGACCGACCTCACCTTTTTCGCTTTCCTTACTTCTTCTTCCCAATCATATTACTCAGTTTCTTTTTCCAACATATACAGATATATCTCTGTAAATGTATAAATGTGAATACTCTTTTTCCGCCCTTTCATTTTCTTTTCGCACTACCTGAACCGATGCCCAAGATCTCCAGAAAAAGACACTCAACTTATTCCGCACGTATTTCCTGCCAAGAAAATTCATTTTTTCCTTCCAAACAACTTTCCACTGAATGTCTTATTGCAAAGGACGTGGCAACGAGCGAGAGCAAGCAAATCCCTCAATTTGCTTCTGGGAACGAAATATGGACTTTGAATTTCCATAGTTTTTCACGATTTTTCGATTTTTGCCTCTCGAAACGTCGATCTTTCGGTTGGTCAGAAAATCTATCCAATTTTCATTCTCTACAGGTATTTTTTCGAAGATTTCTGTTCGAGCTGGCAGAGGTTATGTGCAACGCCCGGAATGGACCGTCCGAAACGATTACTTTGGAAATATAGTTTTTCAGTTTTTTTCGATACGCTTTTTTTGCCTCCGGAGCGCCATTTTTGACATAACTCAAGGCAACCGTAAAGGGTCTTCGAAATAATTGGGAATTTTCTGATATTCGGAGCGCACTTCCATTAAAACCGGATATTAATCAAAGTGATGTCGAGGTCTCGTATCTCGAGGATATCGAATATCGAGATCATGTCACGTTCAAATTTTTCGACGTTATTTCAGCGTGCACACAAGCCACGATATCGCTAGTTTTCCGCAGCTAAGATTCCGTCATGGGAGAAAACCATTATTGCAGTTACCAATTTTTTTGGCATCTCTCGAGGATTTCCGCGCGAGCTTGTCGGATGTTCATTCCGTTTCCGAGTAATCTTGCTTTTCGGAAGTTAATGGACGTAGTGATTTTTTTTTCCTCGCAAAGCCGCCCAAGATAAAAACTGCAGTTCTTGTCTCTTTCATTTCTACATCAATATCTCACGAAGAAACTGCCGACGTGGGCAAATGTTACGAAATCGAAACCCTCGTGGATATTAGAAACCGATCGCATCGCACTTTGTGAAAATTATCTCACAATTATTATATTTAATTTCTAAAGACTTGAACGTTCGCTACGTTTCGACCATCGACATTTAAAAAAAATTCTGTTGAAAGAGATCGATATTTTATTGGTTACGTTCGATTGAACGTTTTTTTCGAAAAATCACAAATATTTCCTCATTGCAGCGCGAAATATTGGAGGAAATCAGTTCGAAAAAAAATGTTGTCATCTCGATCGCAAATTTGGTAATTATTGGGATTTTTTTAATGCATTGAGAACATGAGAGGAAGCCAAATTGAGGTGGTTCTTCATGAAACATGGTAGTGAATTTTCTAATCGAAATAAAATTTTGTCATTTTTTTTTATAACATTTTTTTTTGGGATAAAATTTTTTTTGCTCATGCGCCATTATTATAATATAAACTAAAATGTATTTTTCCTACGGAAATGCATTTGAAAAATTGACCACCCGATTTCAGTAGGAGCCCCACTTCCGAATAATTATTACCGTAAATTTTGTTGACAGTTTCGTTGGAAATGAATGAAATATTGTCAAAATAACGAAAATTTTGAATATGGAAGAAAAAAATTTGGTCGACCGTTTCTAACAAAATATCGACGTTTTTTCCCAAAATTTTATTCTTGGTGAAGGAATAACGAGTCTTTTTTGACTCGTTCCCAAGCCTTTCCCTCCCACACATCTATAAAGATTCTTACGTCGAGTCTTCGGATGATTTTTAAAAAAATGGAAAAAACGTCGAAATTTTTCCGAGATTCAATTTATTTTTCGTTTCTTTCATATATCTGATAAAAATTTAGTAAATCCCAGTAGTTTTTCTACATATATCTGTAAGACTGTGTACTTACGTTAAGAGCCTTGAACTCTGGAAATCTCCGGAACGAATCAAGCCACCGATATCCCAGCAAGTACAAAAATTGCCTCTTAAGATTTAACCATGAGATTCTATTTGCATTCCCTGACGCTTGAGAGAGCTCTCCATTCGTTTGCCAAGGATGTCGATGTTGGTGACGTTGATATTCGAATTCCGCTTATTTGATTATGGTCGATCGATCGACCACACATTTTTCCAAGCGCTACTGCTGTTCGAAGATAGAAATTCCATCAGGATAGCTCCATCATCATCTGACACCCTTTTTTTTCCCCAAAAGCTGTAAAGAAGCTTGACTGAATTCCCATTCAAAGTCACATAAATATAAAACACTCCGAGTTTAATCAGCGAACGGTGTCGAATCTCTGAACATATATTTTTTTAGCCAAGTTAAACTTTATTCAATTCCGTTTTTTGTCTACGATGTTTCTTGTGGTTTGTAAATGTCAAGCCTTAGTCTCGACGTCCAGAGGCTCGAATCCCAGCGAAGGGAAATTAATTAGACTTTGCATTGGGCTAAAAAAATATATAAATGAAGTAAAAAAGTGTAGACTACACACGAAAAACCATTGCATTTTCATACGCAGCTTTCGAAAATTTGATTCCAAACGTAAAGCGCCAACGTTTTCTGTTAGTTCCGTCCATAGATTCGCTTGCCTCTTCTTTCTCTTTATTTCGTACGTAGTGAGCATGTGGCTGAGTGTGATTGCACAGTATAATTACCATTGCGATTCCCTCTCTCGGTCTCTCTCATGCGTTGTCTAGGAGCACACTCACATGCACAGAGAAACGTGTGCAGCAAGCAAATTCAACGTAACCCTCTTTGGAACGCATACACCTCTCTCGTCTCATTAGCGAACTAGAGTCTCGCTGCTCTTCGCATTCCGTGCGCTTGATTCTGTGATACTACAGAAAAGACAAACGAACCTTAGACATGCATATTTGTGGGGGCTGTCATCATTTTTTTTTATTTCTATTTCTCTACATTTTTTTTATTCGAAAAGTAAAACTATATCTTTGAGAAAAAAAACACACAATTTTTTTTTGAAACTCGAATTTTTGACAATTGATCATTTTAATTAAAAGAGAGATTTTCAAGTCGAGGATTAAAATTGTTGTAAAATAATTCGAGGCCCATCGACACTTCGTATTTCTGGCCTTTTCCTTCGCGCTCTTTTCCCATTTTCATTAATACGGATAACCTCCCAAAGGTAGGTCGAAAAGTACATTAAACCAGAGAACCAGGAAAAAATAGGCTAAAAAAGACGGAAAGTCAAGCTCGCACGGGCTAGAGCTCACCCGTGTGTTGACCTCACCACTTCACAGCTTTATATCGTGCAAGGGAGCTCCACATTTTGCATACTCAAGTATACCTCTTCACAGTCCTAGTTGGTAGCGCGAGTATCCAATAATCGGAAAACTATCTATCTATATTGTGACAATCGCTTCAATCGAGTTGGAAGATTTTTCCCTTCGTAGCATATGATTCAACACGAATAAATCAATTCGCGATTTATTTCTCAAGGTGTATCAAAAGTATGAAGTTGAAATTTGCATCGTTGGAATGCAACGAATATCGTTTTTCTCTTTACCAAAGCTCATTATTTCCATGCAGATTTTAATTGTCACGATAAAACGATCGTTTTTCGCTGCGAAAAAAATATATTGGCACAAAAAATTTGGATTGTTTTAAAAATGTTTGAAATGGTCGATAAAAATTATTATTTTTCGTTGCATTTCAACGTTACGAACTCCAGCATCATTCAAAAGCTACGATCAATTACGATGTAATGAACAATTATAATTGGAGCAATTTGCGAAGGCTCGGAGAGTACGGAACGATGATGGCAAAAAAATTAGTAATCGATATCCTGTGAGCCTCTGAATAAAAACGATTTGTGCGTTTATTTTCAGCGTCAGATTTTATATCCATTTTAAAATCCTCGAGCTACATTTTTTTGTTCGTAGTACTGAATTAATTGTAAAGTTCAAATAATCGGATGTGTCACGAGGATTGTGTGTATACAGATTGGCAGGCTGGTATGTGTGGCAATGAGTGCAATTCGGTGTTTTGCAATGAACGGTGACCCGAGAAATTTGCAGTACGAATAACTCGGAAATTCGAGTAAGCTGTATACAGAGAAGTGAGATTGTAACGTTGGCACATGAGGGACAATGATACAGAGGCAAAGCGGCCACGAAAAACTCCGATAAGATTGAGAGTGAAAAGCATTGTTTTGCATTCCAACAATTAAGCTATGAATGCTGTGCGAGAACGTTTCCACATTGAATTTCCGTTTGTGCGATGTTGACCCAATGTACCGTGAGCCCACCGCCTAAAAACATAATATTAAATTTCACTCAATGTATAGCGTTAATGCCGATTGATGCAGCAAAGGCAAAAAATCCTGATGAAAAATAAAATAGAGTTGTGAATACCCAGGTGATTCGTTCGTGCGTACAAAACTACAAGCTTTTCCACGAATTTTCCACAAAACCAGAAGAAAATCATGAGGCAAACATTTTAATTCTGAGAAAACATTGTAATGCACGCATGTTTTTCGTATTGCTTTTTGCAGCCCGAGCTGGACTCGCAGCTTTTAATAACACATTGTATTTCACGCTAGAGTGAACTTTTCATAACTGAATTAACGTTAAACACATTATTTCTTTTTCACGGTTTCATTCGTCGGCTTAACGAGACTGACGAAGCTTGTAGAAAATTTAAATTAATATTACGAAAATGGTGTTTATCAAAATTTTCGTTTTCAACTATGAGAGCAAGCAATTTCTCATTATTTCCATCGGAACTCTGGCTGGCTAGGTTGCACGTGCATAATATAATCAAATTTAACACATACACCGAACGTATAATCTGTTAAATCTGACCGTATATGCGGCACACACAAACAGCGATACACGATCTTTCGGGGATCTTTGGAATGAATTTATACGATAATTGTTTCACCAGCTAATGCTCTGGCAAAGTTCATACGAGCTTGTACAATGGTACACAGAGTAATTCGGGATTCGAGTAATTCTGCGGTGTTTCTTGCAATGCGAGGGGACAATATCCTCTGACCTGACTATAATGTCGTAAGAAAAGTGTTCTTCGCACGATATAAACGTGTTCGCGAAGCACGAGAGGCGAGGGTGCGAGGATCGCGAGTGTAGTAACAGACGAAAATTCTATACAACGATGAGCAGCTCTCGGTTCTCCCAGCGGTCCGAAGAAACTTTGGCTGAATTTCACGGGAGGGATTTGACCTCGAGGTTTCGTACTTCCGGTCTATCGTATCGTTCCTAATAGCTTTGCGAGTAAATACGTGCCAACGCGTCTTCACCGCAATATATAAACACGCAGATTCGAGACTCATAGACGCTCGCGGAAATCAATATTGACTACTGAATCGAAAAGCACGTCGGCCATCGATTTGAACGGCAAAAAACTGCTCACCTCGATCATCTGGCGAAACAGTCCAGCTTTCGAGTTTTTGAATTCATTATCAAACATCAAACGAGATTGGGAATTTAATTAAAATCCGTTGCAGATACTCTGAATGATGTTTATCAAGGACAATCAAATTGGTTTATTTTTCTCTAATTATTGGAATGGAATTTCACATACTTAACGAACCGGGCAGTTTTTCCCCGAACGGAGAGGGCAATCAAAATGACTACTGACCGTGATTGACATGGAGAACTTTGCATGAAACATTCCACCCAAGTTAAACGTTGACTTTGACGTGGAATTCGGTTGAGAGTTTTTAATTCCCAGGCTATTCAGATGAGACGTGAATTGTAAATATGAGTGTTGGATAAAGTGGTTAGGAATGACGTTGACAATTCGCAGCATTTGCGGTTTTATGAGGAAGCAACTGCGGAGCGTGGGGTTGCAAGTTCAACAGCTACGAGTTTCAACATCCACCTATACATTAATCACGCAAGTGAGTGGATGAAAAAACAGGCGGGGGATGTATGAAAAAAAGCGATAAAAAAGAAGTAATGGCTGGGGAGAATAGGAAATCGTGGGTGCGTTTATGGGCTGACTTGGCGCTAATGCAGTCGGCAACGAATGACAAACAAGCATCAACGCACAGCGAGCAACAATTCAGTAGCGTCGAGAGTCGCGCAAGCTCTTGCCTAAAGCTTCAACCGAGAGCTCTGCCGTATTAAAGCACACCTACACACTCATATACAGTGTAAACGTGTGAGCGGTGGAAATTTGCAAGTAAATAGCAATTAATCAGTGTCCGTATGAACGGTCAGGCCCGTTAATTTGTCATTTCGTCCCTCGATGATTTGCATGCGGCTGCTCCGCTCACAGTCTCCCCGTAAATACGTCTACATACGTATATGTAAATACGTGTATAAACGTGTGCGTATATATAGGCGTATGTATAAATAGTGTAACGTAACGATTTCATTCGCAACGCTCTCGCATTTTCCTCTCACGCAAAGTACAATTTCCAGGACAGAACTGATCCGTAGAAAAGAAATTCTACGAATAATTATCATAATTATTCTCCGCGTCGATATACGTTCGCGCGATGGATTTCGTTGGGAACGCGTCGAAAAACAAATAACTCTTGAAACAAATCGAATGTCTAAACGAACAACAAAATATTCGATTATATTCGGTATAATTGCCATTGATTGCATATTAATTGCGTTTCGATTTAAATTGCCGTTCAGCATTATCGCCGAGGATTCATTTAGTTGTGTTACTTTAATCAGATAAACGCGACGTGCAGTATTCATGAGAATAAATGATTTATTGTCCCGAAGAATTAGCGATGAATTATTTGTGATAACACGGAAATCCTGCAGAGACAAAAAATATACTGTCAAATTCATTTTTTGCACATTATATTCTTATCACGTATATCGGAGCCGATCGATCGAGGCACGAAAAAGTTTAAAAAAAAAGAGGTTCTCCAAATAGCACCGTCGAGATTCCGTAGAGAGGCTTCAACTGCTAACACCGGATATGGAGATGAAAATGTAACAGAGCACCGAATCAAAGCTTCCGAATATATGTATATAGGTAATAAAATTCACGCTCCGTGTATCATCTCGTCTATTGAATTTTTTCTTCTTACTCTTGTCCCTTGAGTATACCTCAAGGATGGAAAAGGTTTCGTTTATTCCTCCTATCAGTCGTGAGTACCTGAAGAATAGTCTGATAGCGGTAGGAGAAGCAGTACGAAGGGATTGCTTCCCCAGCAAACTAGTAGGCAAGGTGAACGAGCTTCAGACTGTCGCGATACTGCCATTCGGAGAGAAATAAAAGTTTCGACATTTTCTGCACACCTATATGTATATATGAATGTGCTTTTGGACGTATGAGAGAGAAGCGATTGAAGAGACGTAGAAATAGTCGGAGTATGCCCCGCAGTCGTGTTCCGTTCTGTACACGAGCACATGTCACGTCGCTCTTTTCACGCCAACTTGACGCTGAAAAGCGTCGACAAAGTTCGCGGTGAGATACGTTTCGCTAAATTTCTAAATCTGCACTACAACTGAAACCGTACAAATTTATATCCACGTACGTGTCTAACAACAAGGTGACAGCAATCCATATGGTAATTCGCCCAAACTGACTGCACAAGAAAAAATTATCTGCTAAAATGTGTGCTTCATTTTTTTTTTCAATTTTTGTTTTTTTTTTTTTTTTTTTTTTTTTTTTTTTTTTTTTTTTTTTTTTTTTTTTTTTTTTTTTTTTTTTTTTCATTTTTAGTCAACGCTTTCCATTGCAATTTATGTAAAAACGAAATTTTTATTCGCAGTGGGAATTGAGAATTCTTCAGTGAATCTTCGTAATGAAAAATCTGGCTATTAAAAGTTTTCGTGAAATCGCAGCGACTCGAAGATCAATATTTCTCATCAGTTAATAGCGCTTTAAAAAAAAATTTAACTAGGCCGAGTCGATCGCGTTCGGGCCGCAATCTTGATGAAAAGTAGGTCATATTTACGTTGTAAGTGGATTGCACGTAAAAAAAGGAGGAAAGGGAGAAAACTGTTGAGAGACTCGAGACTAATGACAATTAGCCAGATGGTCCTTCATCTCGGTGAGGTAATGCTTCTTTTATTTTTCACTCCAGCCCGTTAAGCGTGTTCA
Source organism: Campopleginae sp. 14b (assembly GCA_030522525.1). Taxonomy (NCBI): domain Eukaryota; kingdom Metazoa; phylum Arthropoda; class Insecta; order Hymenoptera; family Ichneumonidae; species Campopleginae sp. 14b. The sequence goes on from JAPYYS010001401.1 coordinate 28,368, forward strand.
AAGCTCGAGTAGCGAAAAGCTTTATCAACCAAAAGTTTTCCCTTCTGTTCCCAATTGAAAGAAATCGCTGCGTCAGCGAGAAAATGTGTAGGCCAGGCAACCCCAAAAAAAGGAGAAAACGATATAGCTAGAATTTTTTTCGTCGTTGTTTGACACTCGACGACAAAAGAGACGAGGACTTTTGCTCTCGTAAAGAAAAGAGGGATCCAAAGATCACGAGGAAAATCCTGTAATGTCCAAGTGTCAAACCTTTCCTGTCACTAATACGTTATCGGTCGAGGTCCGCGTGCTGTTTGTCCTTCAATATCGCGAATGGTGATAACCATTTAGAAAATAACGACCAAACCTTTTATTAAAACTTTAATGATTTTCGACCCACAATTGACCGTCAAAAGCCTTTAACAGTTTTATTTGCTGAAGCAAAAAGTAATGACAACGAGGAATGTATCGATCGGTACACATAAACGCAGTTTTTCATTCACAGTCGGTAACGAATGAAAGAAAAAAAATATGACAAATGGACGGAGTAACATTTCGAGCACTCTTCCGCGGATGCACAAACGGTAGAAGATTATTGGCGGCATACTCGTGATAATTGAGCGTACCCAATAAATTACGGGGATATTCGAGCGCGTCGCGCAACGTGGCATGCTCCGGGCCCTACGAGGTCCGTTCAGTGACTGTAATTACCCAATTAGAGCGTTGACAGGGCGCGGTGCTTATTGCCACGGTGCCCCCCGACCTCGTTTCACCCTTTCTCGGCGGGTCTCTCGCACACGCAGACACACAGATACACACAACCCGAGCCCAATGGCAAGTGCTGTTGAAGAGTTGAAACTTGGAAATGAAAGCCGTAATATCGAGTTAAAGGGAATCTCCGTGCCTCCGCCTACAAATCTTACTTTTCCCTCGATTTTTAACGTCGCGAACTTCTCTCCAGTAACTAGGATAAATCACGCTTCGCGATCGTAATTTCGCAGTTGGCAAGTAACGTTACGAATCGTTAAGCTCTTCATGGAGTGCTTCTTCAGCATGACAATTACAAATGTTTCATGTCGCTCCATTGCTTTATCGTCATGTGAAACCGACCGAATGTCTTTTAAACTCAAGAAACAAAAAACTACAGTGTTTTTAATTAATAAAAGCCAGCAATTTCGCTTTGAGCGAAAATGCTTCTCGGAACTGCCACGTATAGGGACTCGGGTAACCATTATTCGCCTAAGGGAATGTAAACGTGAAACAGTTGAATGATTAAGAATTAAATATTAAGCACGGGATTGGAGGAGATTGAAAGAGCAAAATCAGGGATGAACCCGAATGCAGTTGATACGATATTCAGTATATGGTACATGTAGAACCTTGCGGTATCCTCTTCACCGATACGTCTATAGGCGCATGTTCCCACCAACCCATACAGATATATTCATAAAGAAGGGCAGAATTTCAGCTCTGAGTCTGTTCGGATTCCAGGCCCATTTTCTTCGCCCGTAGCACACTTGAGAAACGATGTTGCTCAAGCGAATACGCGGTGGAATAGAAACGGGAAAAGCAGGAGGCAAATGGTGGGATACAGACCCAGCAGGGGGGGGGCCAAAGTTTGCCGAACAGCTGTGAGGAATGTATCGTCGTTATTTGTTCCGCTGTAGTTGTTTTCCAGCCTCTTCTGTTCTCCTCTCATTCGCTTGCCTCAGTTCTCCAACACCTTTCCCCATTGCCGATGTGTAACGAGAACCGAGCACACACGCACACGCACACGCAGAATAATGTGCCACTTAACAGTGTCGAGCAAGTTCTTGAGAAGTAAGAAAACGTGTACCGGAAAAATCCGTCAATTTGCCAGCTTCTGATGAATAAGTAGTACAGCACGTTTTTGGTCAGACATGTGCGTCTGCTTCGCGAATGTCGGGAACTTGGTAACGCTCCACGACAAGGGATCGGAATTGATTTTCCTCTTTAGTACAAAATATTTTCAACCTTTTTCGATGGCAATGACAAATAAAGTAATAGCTCAATCGGATCTTTTGTAAAAGTACAAATCTTGCGTGAGCTTGACGTTGAAATGCCATTCGAATTCTCGTCGACCTGGATATTTGATCCTGCCCATACTTTATCTTTCCTACTTTCCGACGGCAGACGTCTTCGCCCACGATAAAAAGGCCGGGGCGGATCTCGAGCTCTCAGGATGTAAATATCTACTGGATGACTGTGAACGAAATTGAATAAACTTTCCGAGTCGAACTCGGCCATCCGACAATAGCGTGAATTTAAAAGCCGCTCAAGGAAACTGAGGATAGAGAAAAAGCTTGAAACGTTTTATGCTCACACGGGAAGAACATGTACGAAGGTTTTTATTGTATGACGGGCCTGCCATGCACTTCCGCGCGGTCACGACACTGACAAAGAGTCACAAATAGAAAAATTTCATCTCGCATTCTAGGACGAAATCAAAAAGCTCTCAACGCGATAAAGGCGCGTCAAAGGTCCTATTAATATTGCAGGATAAACTATCATCTCCCTTATGCTTTTCCAAGAGCCCTACGCCGTTGTCATTCGTTATTCCTTTACGATTCGGGCTCGGCAAATCTCTCACGAGCCACCCCACACATGCTTATGAATCCTAAATGTACGAGAAAAGCAGAAAATATAGTACTCGCCGCCGCATGGGCATCGATAATCTTATATATTTCCAATCTCTTCTTCCTCCCTCCCTCATCCAAAGGTTATTCCCAACGACGATCGTCTGTGTGATCAAAGTGCCGAATACTTTCTCGCTGAGAGTCTATATCCCGCGGAGAAAGCTTTGGAAATCAATTTTAAGCGTGTGCCACCGTGAAAAGTCTATTTGCCGTTAAAGCACCGAAGCAACTTCTCCCATCCGCACGACCCCACTCTCGTCTTCTCCTCTCTTCCATGACACGTTTCCATCATCGCGCACCGAGCAAAGTGCGACAATATAGGTAAATGGACCGTTACCGATTGAATCGTAACGATCGTTCACCTTACGTTATGAAATAAAAATCTCGTGGTACATTTCACCATCACCATCTCCCTTATCGTCGCGACGCACGAGATCACAATATACACAATTTCATCAAACTTTTTTTTCGAATCGATCAATGAAAAAGTTATTGCGCTGCTTTCTTCGTTTTTTTTTTTTTTTTTTTTTTTTTTTTTTTTATTTTTTTTTTTTTTTTTTTTTTTTTTTTTTTTATTTGTTCTCGCGGCAGCGACACTGACAGGATTGGCGTTTCGGAGTTTTCGGGGCGGCACGCAATTCAATTTTTTGTCTTGTATTTCTTGCAGATCACAAGAAGAAAATCGAGGGGAACGGCAAGCTTTTTCCTGGGAAAAGCTTCAACTCGGAGACTCGAATTCCTTGGGTCCTTTCGAAACCGACATCAGGGACTGCAGTCTCATCACGGCCACCCGTCTCTCCACATTCGTTGCATCATTCAACCCTGCTAAATAATACTGTTTCCCTTCTCGGCAACATAGCGTCAACTTTATTCAGCAGCGTGTTCCGGGATAAAAAAAAAAAAAAAGGATAACATAAAAACGTGCCCGGGTTGCTGGGCGAGCGACGGAAACTCTGCATGATGTGACATTCTCTCGAAACCCAGGAGTTAATTAACGCGCAAAGTTTGCGATCATTTGACTGTTGAGTGAAGAAAATATTAGGCATGTCAGTAAAACTGACGGTTCGCTCTGTACAAACATCGAGAAGAACGAAAAGTTGCTTGGATTTAAGTCACAGCGGTCCAGTACGGAGGCAGAAATGTTGCCGTTAAAACGAGCGCTCCTTACGTTTTCTCAGACGGAATATTCATACCGAACCGGAAGTGTCACGAACGACCAAAACAATGTTCCGCTTTTCTTTCCTCCTCGAAGTAATTCGACGGAATAAAAATCCTTGAGACTGTTTTCTTTCTTATTTCGTAGTCCCTTGGGAAGAGTTTAAAGAGCAAAGACAAACACACAACCGACAAAGTGATGTGGCGATGCACGAAAGTTATGACAGCGATGCAGTCTCACTGGGTTCGTCCTCGTCGCAGCCCCCAACGGTTCCGTGCATGCGAAACGAGGACGTAGGATCCGCGAAAAACTGGGCTCGAATAAAAGGAAAACCCGTCGGTTGAAAACGAGTCTCGATTTCCTGCTGAATCGACATTTACCCAATGCGCTTCACAAATTCACTTAAAGTTACGGGCGAGCAAAAGAAAACCGCGATGATTTCATTCTCTACAGGAAAACAAGCGCTGGACGAGACAAAAATTGTCAAATAAATTTTTCGCTTTTTTGCTCGAACCGCTCGCGTTGAAAGCTGAAAAGGATAAAAATGAGAAAAGAACAAAAGTGAGAATCATATTCACAGATCGTTGACGCTCAAGAGGTGAAAGATAAATCTTTGGAGACGCGGATCTCGATCTGGGACAGCCGGAACGGTGGGAGACAAATGAATTAGAGAATCATGATGAATAATATCTTGCGATAATTCGAGAACAAACAATTGAATCGCGAGTGGTGTTGGTTCGGTCTCTTTGCTCATCGCGGTGGGATCGCGACTACAGGAAGTCTGTACGGAAGGATTCGGCTGACGAAAACTGCAACGTTTGCGATTGAACGACAGAAAACGTTGACACTCGTGACGTCCAAGCGGAATAAACAATTCAGGGGAGCGTGAAGCTTCAAGAGGAAATGAATAATTCACATCGTCGTCGAACACCTCGAAACCGGATCGAGGACTGTGAAAATCGTGTTGCCGGATGTCTCGTCCAGTGACAAAGTATCGGACCGTCCGAATTTTTCGGGCTTAATCGGGATTTGCAAGTCGTCCAAAAGTGCACCGAGCGGATATGCTCACTGCCCCAAACCCGCACGATCCGCAAACGTCAAACGATCGCCTTTTTTTATCCGCCTCGATGTTCGCCACAGTTGTATGTATTAACCGTAAACGAATTTCCATAGAGATATGCCAAAAAGGAAAGTGAAATAAAGTATCGAAGTAAGCGAAGCGAAAAGTGAAAAATCGTCGTTCGATTATTCGATTATCGTTCCTCGAGGATCGAATCAGTGGAACATTGTTCGCTAAATCGATAAAAAAAAATCAGTTGAATATCCATCGCGCGTTTATTTGCTCGAAGAGGAAGGTGGAGATAGGAATGAAATAAATTCGTAATAAAGTCGTACGATGGGTATAAATACGATGTCTTGGTCGGCTGGATGTTACGACTGGATATGTGACATGCGTTGGGAAGCGACGCTGCGAATGGATCGTGGATGAAATATGAGCATATTTATGGTAATAGTCGCATGCTCGGATCACCAGAAGCACAATTCCCGAGGAAATTAAGATTGAACGTGCGAAACATTTGCGCCGGGAGCATTATCTGATGGTAAACCGAATCGTATGTGTGGATCGATAACGCGTTGTACACGATGGATTTGGTAGTGCGAAGCTCGTGCGCATAAAACTTTAGCCCGTAGACGAGAATTGCCGAAAGAAAGTGCCAATCGTTTGCCAGAGGAATTGAAAGATCCGGTCACTCTCGTTTCTCCATCGAACCAAAGATCTCGCACGCTAGCTATCGAGATTGAACTTGATGAGAAAGTAACGAAGGACTCGCGAGACAGACTAACGGCAAGAGAGAACGAGAAGGATCGAAGGGCTTTGTGCATCTAATATATAAGCAATGGAGAAGGACAGCGAACGTCACTACAGAGCCTACGAGAGCTTGAAAGCTGCGAACAATGGTAACACTTCGTCGCTCAAGAGAGGAGTCGATACGTCAAACAGCAGCCTCAATGCCGCTGCGTCGCATCATCATCATCATCATCATCAACAACAGCAACAACAGCAGAATGGACAGATCAGATGTCTGTGCTTCGGTGGTGTACCCGACAAGGCCAGTCATCACTCCTTCCTCAAGGGCTTCGTCATCAATCTCGGAATTTGCTCGCTCCTCGTCGCCTACACTCTCCTCGGTAGTTTCATCTTCCTGGCTATCGAGGGTGGTGCCGATGGCCTTCACCAGAGGACACTTGCAACTACCGTAGCTGGTGGTAATTCGAGAGGAAATACCACGGCCTGGCTCAACAAGGTGAGTTCCTAGCGCCCTAGGTGTAGGCTTCGATTCCGCATCCACTCGAAAATCCCAACCTGCGTATCCATCCACATCTTAGTTCCAAACCCAGGCCTGAAGAGCAATAACCACGAACCCTTTCGGATTTTACATCCTCAGCCGGGACTACTCGCTAGCAATTAATTTCATTGCCAAAGCAGGCACTGCGCGAGACTTCAATTGTATTTCGGGTCATTGAAAATCACTAATTGTTCAGTAATTATTACAATTTGACGATTCGTTATTCCACCGTTGAGAGTCTAGTCAATAACGGGACTTCAGGTGCTCATTTTCGGAGGATGAAACGAACAGAAAAAAGGAGACTAGTGTAAATTTATTTTCCTCAATGTTTTTCCTGGATAAAACGTTTGGCTAAAACGAGACTATAAATTGACGATTTTGCAACGCATCTTGAACTGAAGTATAACTATTGGCTGGAGAGGCCACTGATGACGAAATGACAAGGAGTTGAGTGTGGTAAAGAGCTCCTCCATTCGGAATTCTCTCACACTTGGACGTTATACGCGTTCAATGCTCCTATCGTCGAGAAGGATACGGAAGCTGAGAGGCGTATCGATTTGCCTGCTGGCAGACACTGTGTCGACGTCCTCTTGCTCCTGACTGTCGTGTTCCTCTGCATTCACAGGCATGCACATTGGTAGCCGTTGTATATATGCGTGCCTCTTCCCACCCTTACGAACCTTCGCGAACGTGCGAGACCGTTTCCTTCCATTATGCCACTCGCGGGGATAACCAATCCCGACAGTATTGAATTTCACGTTGTTTTGTTGTTCCCGTTGCTTTCCACCCTTATTTTTGCTGTTTTTTTTTATTCCTTTTTTTTTTTTTTTTACTCTTATTTATTTATTTCTTTCACGTTGTATCATGCACGTACTACATCGTAACTATAGTGTAGTTGCTTTTCAACGCTCTCTCCATTGGGCCAAGCATTGTGTGGAAAATACACGTGGAGTATATTTTCCATGATGTCACACCAGAACGGAGCAATCGATCGTTCAAATTGTAGCTTTACTATAAACGCAGTACTTTCATCGAATTTAAGTTGTTTTTTTTTCTCCTCTTTTGTATCTGCTCCGCTTACTCTATTGTTACAAAGTTTCAATCGTATTATTGGAAACCTTCAATTTCAACAAAACTTTCGCATTACTTGTTCACGTCCTCGCATCCATCACTCGCCCGCGCAGTTTCGTAAATAAAAACCTGTGCTCTTCGAACGTTCTGTATATTCTTGGTTTCACTTTTTTTTTTTTTTTTATAAAGGGAATTCCAAGTGTGATTACGATTTTTGATTTTTAATGACGGAATCAATCTGACTCGAAATTTTCTTTTTTTTTGTTTTCAGGTAAACCGTGACGCTCGCGAACAAACTGTCGAGAGTATTTGGGAAATTACGGAACACTTGAATATTCTGTATCGTGAAAATTGGACAAGACTGGCCGAACAAGAAATCACTCGTTTTCAAGATCGTCTGGTGGAGAAAATAATGGAAAATATGCACGCTAATTCACAAACTACGAGAACTTACACCGCTGACAAGGGACGCAAGGATATCGATCCGGGGCCGAGCACCGAGCCTAAGCCTCCTGATTACGAGTGGAACTTTGCTAAAGCATTTCTCTACTCGCTCACCGTCCTCACGACGATCGGTGAGTACTCTCCACGACCATCGTCACGATTCTCGCATTTTTTCAAGGGGAAACAAACTTTGAAAAATTTTTCAATGGATCATTGATTTTTTTGGGTTTCTCTCAAAACAATCTTCCGTTTAGGACTTTCAACATTGAAATCTTTTGAATCGGAAGAAAACTGGCAACGTAGAGTCGAGAAAACTTGGGAAGCACGACCGCAGGAATGACTAAACAACGAACCTCATTAGTTGATACCATGTTGAAGTTTGAAACGTTGGAATCCAACGAAATTCCGTTTTTCCTCGGAAAAATTTCAAAATTCTGATGCAATATTTAGCGAGGATAATAAAACGATATTTTTTTAAGCTCCAAAGACAAAACCGGTACGAAAATTGTCACGGTTTTTGAAATTCAACAAATAATTAACAAAAAAACGTTTTGTTTCCGTTGAACCCCAACGTTGTGAACTTGAGTGTCTTTAGTTGATCAGTTTACGGAAACAAAAGCTACGAACTCGAAAGATGACGTTGGAGTTTGCATCGTTGCAATACAACGGAATTCTTCCTTTCCTTTGGGAAATCTCATTACTTTAATTAAGAATTTAATTGCGACGATAAAACAATCGGTTTTTGGCTCCAAAAAAATCTATGGGCTCGAAAAGTTTGGAGTATTTTGAAAAATTGAACAAATCGTTAATAAAATGGAATATTTTTCGTTGTATTCCAACGGTGCGGACTTCAGCAACGTACTCCAATGATACATTCGCAATTTGAAACGCGTTGAGGTATTGGTCATAAGCATTGCTTACCGATGTTTATTTTTTGGGTGGGGGTAAAGGTAGAATCGATAATATTGCAGAAATCGGTCCAGCTGGAGCTAAATTGTTTTCTCAACTGGGCAAACAGGTAGAAACGTTTAACTGATTCTCTTCTGTAAAGGACTGCTGTTTGTATTGCAAAGTTTATCGATAGTTTTGCTCAACTATTGCTGCATTTGCGTTGGATTTGAGTTGAAAATTAAATTCGTAACGTTACGAGATCCCAATGAGCTGGTAGACGTTTCTATCGGGTGTTGTATTGGATTTAGTTACACGAGCTACGTTTCGGTCAGTCAGAGTAAAAGCCTGGAATATAATCTTCAGAATGGAATTTAGTGGATGCGCTTTGGGAAAAATGGATCTTTGTATGCAAAGCTGGATCGCAGCATCTCGTCACAATGTGATGAAATTTTTTGGAAAGGGACAAACTGTTTAGTTTGTGAATACAAAGGATCAAACGAGAAATAAATTTGATCAGAAAGTCTCGTTATGCTAAGCTTCAACTCGACGAATTAACCGGAGCTTTGATTCAGTCATCCGGCACAAAGGATTGCAGCGTATTTGCAGTAACTTCTCCGTAGGATTGTCTTGGTGTAGGATTGTTTTCCCTCTGTGTCTACATGACACTGGGGTGTTGCGGTACGCAATGGAGAATCGTATTTGTTCGGCAATTAGTGGGTCAGAGGGCGCGACATAACGAGGCAGGATACAAACTGCGGATAGGGGTGGAAGACGTGTCCATTGACAAGATGAACATGTGTACGCGGCTCTGATTACGAATACAGACGAGGAGAAATGTACTGAAGGTGGCAAGGGTATGCTAATTAGTAGCAGCAAAGACTATACAATTAGCTCGGAGCTGAGACTTCATTGGGATTTAGTTACACCCGCATATCTTTTTATTTTCGTCTCTTACAGCGTGTGCCCGACTCGCTGATGCGGTGACAATTCAAATTTTCACACGCATTTGAATTCCCGAGTCTAGAAATCCACGAATCGTCATTTTAATCGAATTTTAAGCAAAAATAATTTTTTTTTTCATTCAGAAAACAACCTGAAGTTTAATTTCGACTCTCTAGTTGCAAATACCAAGATTTCTTATGTATTTAAAAAGAGAGCAACAAAAGTATAGAGCTTAGAAGAACCGGAGGCGCTATATATAGAAAAATGGATGAGAATTTTACCGAAGCTCTCAACGTAAGGATAATAAAATAGTCGTAATCGTTTTTCGCCAAGTCACGATGGCTTCTCGTCGTGCCACCGCCGAGACTCCCATTTCTAGGGAATCAAACCTACCGCAACCGCGTGCTCTCGAGTCTCGAAGGAGAGTATAAAAAAGGTGAATATATATACGTGGGTGTATAGGGTAGACAGGGAGAGTATATAAACATATATATTTGCAGAGAGAATGATAGGGATGGAGGGATCCAGGGTGGGAGGAAAAAAGGAAAAGTTAAGTGGAACGAACGCGGAGCACAGGAGCAAATTAATCCGTTCCTTCGTGGGTGTCGACCCTCCCTGGCTATTCCCATTACCGCCTTCTTTCTGGTTCCTCGTCTTCCATGGCGGAAAGCCACTCAACGTTTTTGCAAGCAGCTATTTCCTCGTTTTTTCTCTCTCGAATCATTCCCTCTCTCTTGTTCCCCCTCGCCCAGGTTCGCTCTCTCTCTCCCTTTGCATTCTCTTCATTTCTCACATCATCTCGGTGCTCTCATTCTTCCCCCATCACTCTCCCTCACGATGCAAACTCTCTCGCCACTTGCTTCCTTCCTATCATCAAACTAACCCCGCGCGCTATACTTCCTACTCTACGTTCATCGTTTTTGCGACAGTTAATTACGGAAAGTATTGCGAGACTTTTTATCGGCTCCTCCGAGCATTTAAATATTGCGAAGAAAATCGGTCGTTCTGATGGCTTTCGCCGGCCCAGATCGTATTTATTGTTCGCACCTTCCGGATACTCCGAAAGACTTATTATCGACGAGTCACAGTGCGAAAGTTTGAAAATGCGCGTTGAACTTTGTACAAGATTTAATTTTTATTTCGAATGTGAAAAACTGCTATTTTTCGAAAGAAAATTCTGCATGGAAGTATTTACAGAATCTCCAAGGAAAACTCAGTTTTCCTTGATCGTCTATTTATCGTGTAAAAAGTACATATTGGCAGTTTTTTCCGAGCGCGCGTTCTTTACCATTTCTACATCATTGGAATTGGTACTGAGAGCTTTTATCATCCGAAGCGTAAAACGTGTAGAATATGATGCCTAAACTAAAATGGCCCAGAGCGATAAATTGTCAATCACCTTGCGTAGGTTCTATCGGATCGTCTATCTCGTCGCTTTATAACTCGTTATCCATACGTTCGTCACGTAAATGGATGGAGAGCCGAGAACGCGTCATGCGCTTGGTGTATATCGCCGACGAAGCTCCAGAGTGCCAACGAATGTGCAAACCGGTACCGCAATGGCCGGAAAAAAAAACAAATACCGAGAAAGAAAAAAAAAAAAAAAAAAAAAAAAATAACGAAAAAAAAGGGAAAAAACGATAACCAACTCGTTGATATGTGTACGGTTTAAAAAAAAAGGAATAAGGCAGTCCCAGAGGAACAGAGGACACCCGGGCACCCCGGCAGCTCTCTCTCTCTCTCTCCCTCTCTCGTTGCGGTACATTTCCCGAATGATCTACGAGGCACACAAAGTAAAAAACTAAAAATAAAGAACATACAGCCTCGCTGTGCGGCCGCCTATAAAAAAATTGGCCGGGCTTGCGCATTCATGCTTGGGGCTATTTCTTGTTCCGAAGAATATACCGCGAACCATGATGGGCTCGTAAACTAATTTTCCATGAATTATAGAACAACAATAAAAATATCCAATTAAAAAGGCGGTGTTACGAAAATGAGCAGCTGCTGACGTTAAATCAAAATTAAGTGATACGTAAAATAATATCGCAGTGTGTTCAGCTCGATAAACAAAAAATTACATGTCCTAATTTTCTTCATTTTGTTTTCATGCATATTTGAGTTTTTATTCACTCGATTCCGTTCTCCGTGAAATCATGGCGAGAATCGCAAAGCGGAGTTATTCAATGTGCAACTTTTTTTGGTACAAAGGTCCGAGCTACATTTGCCGAAGGTCAAAAATTCAGCCTCTGAGACAGCAGCCACTGCTGGCAAGCTCTTTTAGTAATCTCGGAGTCTCATTGAAGCCGGGTAAACATTTACTGGCTGTGAGGAGGAAGATAGGCAAGGCAAAGATACGCGAACACCCCGGGGCTACTGAGCAGCCTCTACGCGATACTTTGATGCCACTTTTTTGCGTTCCTCAACCTTCGAGCTTGCAAAAGCCTTGCTTGCCTTGTATGCCTCAAATTTTTCCAGCAATCTCTTCCTCTCTCCTTCTCTCTGTCTCTGCTAAACGAACCTAGAAAAAGGTTACCTGTGCAGCAGGAATCGCGAGCATCCATAAAAGCGCCGGTACGTGGAAATAAAAAAATTAACCTACGACCTTTTTCCTCACTTTGTGCACAAAAAATTTTTTTTTCCTTTTCCAAAGCTCGGTCGATAACCTAAGAGCTAAATCCAATGTAAAATCAGTTTTCTCAACATGAACACGATATTATAAAACGACCGAGTCATAATTATGGGTGCGCCCGACAAACGCCATAGAGTCGGAGAGAGAAAAGAACGAGACAGGATGAGCCTGAAGTTTGCATCGACGCAATGCCACGAAATGAAAAAAAAAAAAAAAAAAAAAATGATTCGTGACTTTATTTCGAATTTTCTTTCTTAATTCGTCTTTTGCCCTTTTGGACTTCACGAATGGATTCGTAAAATAAACAAGTGACGAATCATTTTTTATTTTTTTATTTTTCTCTACTCTACTTTACTTTTATCTCGCCGGAATTTTAATAATTAATAAACTGTTAATTCCCATAAATTGAAAACTCGTCGAGTTCATTCATAAAATATGAATTTTTTTTATTGAAAAAATAGTCCAATGATTAGCGCAAAGAATCGATGAAGAAACACAAAAAAGCACAAGAGTATATTGAAAAGTTTTGAAATAACATTATTCCATTCAGAATCAACAAAAGGAAGTGCTGTACAAAAATGTCATGTTTGCATAGCCGGAAATCTTAAATCTTATATTTTTCGATCCGTGAACCCGTTTCCCCGGTAGCAGGATAAACTAAGAAGGCTGCATGAGGAATACGGCGCGGGGATGAGAGCATATATTGAAACAGGAGAATCGTTTCGCAAGAAATGCTCCCCTGCGCTTGTGCAAAACCCACGAGACGTACACGTCTCATACGTGAACGCAGCACTTCCCAATATAAGGTCACCGTTCAAACACATATCGTGGCGGATGTATGAAACATGGATATGGGATATTCCAGAGCGACGCGTAATCTGATCGCTTGAAATTTACTGCATATTTTTCGTTCGTCGCAAAATTCGCTACTGTCTTCGTGGCATTTTAAACAAATGAATTACGAGCCAATGGTAACTTTTTTCGATCGAAATTTCAAGAAAATGCAACGAAATTCCTGAAAATTTTCATCTCATAGAATTTTGACTAAATTTCCAATCAACTCCCATTCTCTGTTTTCAAGTTTCTCGACCAATTTGCCTAGTCTGATTGATAGCAAAGATCGCGGCAAAGTTAAGAAACTTTTGTAAAGTTTGCTCACTCGATGAGTCAACTCGTCGTGAAATGGTCTATGCATATGCACATATTGTCAGCATCTCAGTCTCTGGTAGACTCGCTTGTGCTGCTATGAATATTTGGCTACTTGCTTCCTTCCTGGTTATATGATTGTGAAATGGTAGAGCTCGTATGTATATAGATTTGTGTTGTGCTCCGCAAACCTCGAAACACACCCAAGAGACTATAATACTGGCCGGTCCCCAAGATATGAAATAACGCGGGGAGTTATACGCGTTAAGACCGCGCGGATCTCTTCGCCTAATATCCGAAGCACGAGCGTATTTCTCTTCTCCGGAATCGGCCAAACCAGGCCAAACGAATATCAGAACAAATCTTCTTCAATAATTCCCGATCGCACGCCGATTCACCGCTCCACGTCGTGAATTTATATTTCACCATGTGTTTTTTTTTTCCCCTTTCGTTAAACGACCGATCGCGTTAAGGAAACATCATTCAATAACCTGGAGCGTTCGAAAATTAATCAAACATCCGAATTTCAATTTGAATTCATCAGAGCGCTGTGGAAACCGTATTTTCATAAAAACGTCAGTGAAAACAAGGACACGCTTTATCGGAATCCTCTTCCCTTTAAACATCGGCTTTTCAATTCTGGATGGGAACCCTTCGATCAATTAATGAATAATATTTCGAGTGCTTGGGATGAAACAAAAAATTGAAATCCCCGCATGGAATGGGCGGAAGTTTCTCGCTATAGAATTTATTTTTTTCAAAAAATTTTCATGAATGTTATTTATTGAGGAATTTAATATTAATGAAAATTGCTTCGTGTGTTCTCGTCCACGCGTATTTGCACGTGCAATACTTCGATTTCTTCGGCATACTCTGTGCGCAATTATTTGATAGCGATACGTTGAACAATGCATGAATAACAGAAAACAGACCGAATGCTTTTTCATATTTGTCCAAAGAGCTAAAACGCCGTGTATCTGCAGGATTCCTTTTTCCACCACCAAACGGATGCGAACGGCAGTGGTAAATATTATACCAAAAAGGGATGAAGGGACGTAGAGTACGGAGGCTTGAAAGAGTGATCACTATGGTAGAGTCCATTAATCATAAGGCACAGTTACTTTTACATCGTAATAATCTCGACGCCGTACTCGAGCCAACGCTGGCTGTCTCATTTGTTCGTCTCCCTTTGCACCTCCATATCATGCGCTAAGATTCAAGATTATATATACATGAACGTCTATCTATATACGTCGGTGTAAGATTCAAAACCCAGTAGATCTGCTTGCACGTTCTCCTACGATCTCGTAAGATCTAGACCTTTGCCTCATCTTTCCTTAAAGATTTGTGACTTTGCTGGTTTCTGTTTCAGAGAAAAATAATAACGATGATACCTGAACGTAATACAACGAAAACGTCACTGATTAGACGCTGAAATTCTTTTCCTCTTTTAAAAACTACCGACTACTTTTTTACCTGTGTCTCCTCTATGACGTCTCATATTTCGCGATTTTTTTTTTATCCCACGAAAATGGAGCTGAGGTACGATTTTTATAAGAATTCTTAGTGGCACAAATATTCCGAAGAATTTCATAAAGAAAATGATCCTTTTTCAAGTGTATCTCACGGAATAATTCAGCTCCAGAGAAAAATATGGAATTCTATCGTCATCGAAGAAAATTTTTCGTCTAATTGTGTAACTTCGAATTAGGTCATTTAAATCAGATTTTTTCGGCGAATGGAAAAAATGGTTTAATCACGTTTTAGAAATGGTGCAAAAAAAATAACGTTTTTTTCGTCTTTTCTTTCTGCGAGTTCAGGTAAAGAAATGGAAGAAAAAAGGGAGAAAGTGATGAGCCTGAAGTTTGCATCGACGCAATGCCAGGAAATGAAAAAAAAAAATCGACAAAAAAAGTGTTGCATTATTTTTTTTTTTGTTTTCATTTCGTGGCATTGCGTCGATGCAAACTTCAGGCTCATAGAAAGTGACCAAGGCAAAGGTACGCGCGAAGAGAACAAGAGGGCAAGTGTTGGCTCGTTTCAAGCAAGTCTCTCATTGTAACTATCGTAAGAAAGGTGACCCAGAGTACGGTCAGACACGGAGGAACATTTTGTACAGATACGTAGCGAGATACACGTCGCTCCGTAAATATATAAAATTGCAGAAGGACCACGTGCATTTTCGTGGATTTTAATCAAACAGAGTCGGTGGATAAAAAAGAAGGTCAGCATTGCTAACGGATTGCCAGGCGAAAGATTCAACGAAAAAACTTTTCGACGACCCCTGCTGCAGTAATTTCACTCGATAATCACAATTTGTCAGCCATTTTCAAAATTACTTTGTCCTTTATATACTGCACTGATTGAGTCCGATAAAAAATAGATTGCAGGCTGTCTTTTTGTTTCTTTTTCTGGAAAATCCTTCAGGTCGATCTCGCTACGGTCCTGTTCAGTTAATATTCGAAAACTCGAAGTTAACTATAATTCTGAAGTTTGCAACGTTAAAATTGAAGGAAAAATGATTTTTCGAATAATTGTTTATTGAATTTTGAAAGTTATGGAAATTTGACGGGTCCATTTAGTTTTTGGGTCGCTAGAGAGGATCATTTCATTGTCCAGACTGAAAATTCGAAAATGTAGCCGTATCGATGATTTCAGGTTGAATAAATTTTAAGAACAATAATAAATTCAATATTTTCGGAATTTTTTGTTACATTCGTATTTTGAAGAATATTTAAAGTGCAAAGGGACGGAGGCTGTGCAATGAAAAATGATTGCCTGCTCGTGTGATGTGATTGAATTTGGAATAAAATCGTGACTTTTGCGATGGTAGGAAATTCTCTATCCGCAGAAAGAATAGAAGTGGAATAGCCTGACGCTCTGTCAGCTTTTTCGTGGCGATAATTTACATGAAGAACCGCGAGAACTAGGGTAGCTTTTACGATCTGTGATAACGGAATTGCTCGTCGTAAGGAAGAAATGGCTTCGGAATAATGTGGATTATTCAGCGATGGAGGAAAAAAATAAGCTGAGGTTTGTATGGAAGAAGCTTTTAAAAAATTATGTCATCATACGATGAAAGAGTGAAAATGTTGATCATGACAAGTTTTTGACGTGAAGAAGGAGCGGAACGTGTGAAGATGAGTGAGAAAATGATGAGGGAGAAAATATAGACACAGAAGAGAGTTGGGGGTGTCTCTCGGGACACAGGCTGGGGGAGAATCTCACGTGGTACAAGGCTGGGAGGCGTGAAAGCTTTTTCCGGGTGCATGGGCAAAAAGCTAGGCGAAAAAACGGGGATACAAAAGTAGATAAAGAATGAAGGACGGAAAATAAGGGAATAACAAAAATAAAAGAACGGAACGGACTAGAGAGTCGGGGAACGAAGTGGAAAAGGAGCGGAGCGGGCAAAAATGAAAAAAAAAAAAAAAAAAAAACGAGAAGAAACGAAGGCACGAAAAGAAGAAAAAATAGGAAACAGCCCACAAGTCTCGAATACGCTTCTCGATACTCGAGAAGCGGCAAAGCGTAGAAAGAAAAGCCGCAGACTCGTTTCTGTTTTCATCCTCGTACACGTCCTTCTTCAACGGATTCGAATCACGCCTTTCTCTCTCCGTTTCCCTCGCTTTTTCCTTCTTCTCTCTCGTACCCTTTCCTTCTCTCATTCTTCTTTATCACGTGCCGTCTCGCGACATCCTCCGCAACGAGTGAAGCTTTCCTGTCACTACTCTGTTGGCTTCCAAGTGCGAGTCAGCTCTTTCTCTCTCCCAGACAATCCGCCACGTTTTGTTTTTTCTGTTTCACCATTTTCTCTATCTTCCTTTCGAGCTCTCGTCATTCTCTTCAGGGCGCCTCTATAATCCTCCAGCTCGGGTCTAACACAACCTCCTTTAACTCTCCGAACCTTCCAATATTTCACAGCCAACCAAACTTGCAATTTCTTTTATTCGAGAGCTGCCCCTCCCGTTTCTCTCATTTCGCCCTTGCCCTCTTCCCACAAAAGACATTCGACCTTCGAATTCCAAAATTTTCAAAACCAAACGACAGGATAAAATTCCAAAGTTGAGATAAAAATCGCACCAACTTTTGGACTCTCGTAGATACACTGGGTCATTTTGACCCGATCGATCCCAATCATTGGAAATCTCGTGTACTCGTACTTTTCGTGCTCCGGGTCAAATTGACCCAGTGCGGCCATATAGTCATGAAATATTAGCGCGCGTCAACGCGAACGGTTAATGGAATCTCAATCATGAGCCTGAAGTTTGGATCGACGCAATGCCACGAAAAGAATTAATACAAAAAACGATTGGTCACTTTTTTTCAAATTCTTTTTTCTTAATTTGTCTCTCGCCTTTTTTGGACATCACGAATGGATTCGTAAAATAAAAAACTAACGAATCATTTTTTCTTTTCATTTCGTGGCATTGCGTCGATGCAAACTTCAGGCTCATTCTCAATCCTGTCGAACCGCGTGTCGTGGAACAATTTATAATTATCCGGTTTCCATACTCGCATTGTAAATTTACGTTGCTGCGCGTAGCACTCAATATTTTATATTATATTCGTATACAGACGATGAATTTATCTGCTGCGAGGAATACAGAGATATATGAAATAAAGAGGAAAGGCTGGAAAATTGATAGTGGCGCGGCGATGGGACATTCCAAACGAATTGACACCATCGTTCGAGATCGTCGACTCCGCATTTCTATATTTACAAGCAGCAGCGTATTGTGCGTGTATATATGCGTATGTGAGGGAAACTAGGCCGAGAATCTCACGCACACATTCGTAAGATTGATGCTCATAATAAATATATCTATATATAGCGGACAATCATGAAGGCGCGAAAGAAAAATACGCTCCTGCGCAAAAATCAATGAATTACGCCGTTTCGTGAGTCACGGTTTTCGATCTATAAATCGTTCGGAGTGTCGCCGACGTTTACGTATGACGGTAAATTTGTCAGTATCCTCTTCCAAACTGTAGTCGCCTCCGCGCGTCAATAATATTCCATTCGCTATCTCAATTTATCGTCAAGTTGAATAAGAATAAAAAATTATTTTTCGTTTCGTTTTCGAGTCTCTTTAAGCATGTCCGTTACTTTCATCCCGTCGCTTATTCGTTAAGGTGGAAAAAGATTGCAAGTCCAATTAGACACATTGAAACATTTAACCGGGGAAAAGTCTGCTCTGTAAGAAAAAGAAAGAGAGCTATTCCGAGTGGACGAGCAAAGAGATGTGTTTTTTTTGTTTGCTGATTCCGTGGGATGCACCACAAGGCATTAATCACGTACAACTTTCTCGCCTCTCCACAGCCACCCTCTTATTCTCTCTCGATCTGTGTATGTACTACGATGTATACTTGTACGATTTTTACCTTAATTTTCTCGCCTGGGTTTTACCCTCGGCACTTCACGGAAGGCGCTCAAATTAAAACGAGCTTCTTGTTACCTTGTAACGCTTCTTTTTTCAACATTTTCGCATCATCCCTCCCCTGCGTCGCGTCGAACGAATTTTCGGACGTTACAAATGAACTCGTTAACACCTTAATGAACCTTTAGTTCGATACATTCCATTCTCTCATTTTTTTTCCTCCCCGATACTCGCGCGCCAACCTTCAGTTTTTCCAATTATTTCATTCATTCCAGATTCATTAAATTTTCCCGATATTGTTGAACAATGACTGTCGAGCACGGTTCTTTGTAGTCGTTCGGGTCGGAGCTCAAATTCCATGAAATTTGGTTGCATTCCCGGTCCCAAAAGCACGCCCTACGAATTGGTAAAAAAAAAAAAAAACAAGCGAATTCTATTTTTTTTTCTCTTGTTATCGTTCGTATCGTGAACGCAGTCCATTCGGGTGGATCTTCTGGTTCGGAGTATAAAAAGGGGCCGCGAGAAAACGTGACGTTCATGGCTGAACGGTCACCCAACCGAGTATTGGTCTTGCTGGGAGCTTTTTAAAAGGCTGGCCACCGCCGAAGCCCGGCACGGACCGATACATCGCGAGCGTGAGCGGACAATTGCCCTCGCGTTTGTCGAAATTGTGCTGTGCGCCGAAAAGCACCGCGGCGCATCGAAAAAAAAAAAAAAAATGCACATCGAGCGCGCGATCGATCGTTCTGGCAGTTACATTTTTGTCTCATAAATATTGATACCTCGCGCGACTCTCCTTATTTGAAATTCAAAATTTTGCTAGGTTTGTGTTTTTCACAGAGTCCTGGAGCGGAATCTAAAGGCAAATTAAATACCTTGTGATTTATTGGACACTCGGGGTATTTGTAAAATGTTTTCGCCCGAAATTCAGAGCATGTCAATGTCAGGTAGTAGATGAGGTGTTGCGGTTTTCGCGGGGACTCGTTAGATATCCCGGAATTTGTCTTTTGGCCTGTCCTCTCGCTTACTCTTTCCATGCGAAACTGTCTTGTTCCCTCTCTGTGTTTCTCCGCCTCCGTGTCATCCCTCTGGCTTTTGGAGTTAGGTCGACGTGTTTGCCGGTGCGTCTGCGAGAGAAATTGCACAAAACGATTTGCATTCCTAGCATTTCTATGCACTCCCCCAACTTGAACGGCTACAAAAGTATAAATCGAAAGGAATGTTAAGAAATAAATAATTATCATGCACGCCAAAAGTGTGCATTATCATCCGGAGAGTAATTCACGTTTCCTAGTTACCAAAATGTTTTCTTTGAGTTTGAAAAGTGTTGTTCTCCGCGCTTGGCCACGCCCAACGATTTACTGCGAGCTTTTGGGTCTCGTTGAATTTTCGTCATACAACAATGCCACTGTGTCGCCCAAAAGGCTTGACTACTTCCCTCGCAATCTTCCGCATATAATCGGAACAACGATGAACTACGAAGGATACCATTTAACATGTTCATAGCTATTACATTGCAGCCAAAGCTTCGAACACTAACTTCGCTGTAACAGTTTCGGAGTTACGAGCTTTAATGCATGTACGTAGACAAGTTTTTGAGCACTTCCGGTGCATTGCCCCAGAGACTAAATGCATAAATACACTAAATATTTTTCAATCCTCCAAGAATTTCCTCTCACCTTGTATTTCCGTTTTTAACCAATCTTTTCCACTTACCAACATTTTTTACGCGTGTTCAACTTCCGTTGTGACGTTGACGTTATTCAGAAACGAATAAAACGTTCGCGAGCATTTGGAACATATTTAAACAAAGTATATTTACAAAGGACTCGCAACTGCCACGCAGCTTCATCGATGCTCAGTCGCCAATGCTGGAAATTTCATTTTCTTTGTGCAATTTCGTTTTTTTCCTTTACTCTCAATTCTGGTAATGTAATTCGCGTTTCCCCGGACTTTTACACGGACCAAGAGCTCTGTATGGTTTTTCCGTCCATCGCTTCCGGGCGCGAACAGCATTCATACATTTTTTGGTCACCATGCACATACAAATCTGCGGGATTGACGAACTTAAACGAACTACGCAGATTTATTTTTTGTCTTGACAAATCCGCGACGGAGCTCTCATCGCGATTCAATTTATTTTCTTCATACGTTTGCATCATTGAAAATCGTATGGCTATGGATGACGAAATGAAAAAATGAACCACATGGAAACTATAACGAGCATTCGGGTCGGTAAATTTTTAAAAGCTTCGAGACTTATCACTAATTGATTTATTTCATTCGCGATGGGGCTGCAGTTCAAAATATGATTCTTCGTTGCGTGTAAAGAAAATTTAGTGACTCGTCGAAATTCCACGACCTATAAACGACGAAGATTTGTAATTGTCGATTTACGCAGGAGGTTTTACATCGCGGCTTGTCCGAAAATTTGCATATCGAAACTTTGCTTGTGAAACACGAGAATTCTACGTAACGGAGAACCAAAAGCGAGCGGCGGAGAAGAACGAGAGAAACGTATCGAGTTTGCGAGTAATTCGAGATTTTCTTCATACGCGAAGATTCGAGCCTGCGGCTTTAATAATTGTGGACGCGGTGATCATTGCGAAAAAGGAGCAAACATGTGTGACCAGATAAAAACGTTAGGACTGAGCTGTCACTTGTCAAAAAAGAAAAAAACAATGATTCAGTCCTTTTTCTCGTTCGTGACGACCCTTGAACTTAACACGTGCCCATCAACCCATACGTATAGATATATATGAAAGAAAAAAAAAGTAGAAAGAACCATTTTCGTTGACCGGAAGCAATTCAGAGAAATGATTCTGGCAGAAATAAAAACTCGATCGAAGATGAGATGAGAAAAAGAAAGAGCAGCCTACGAGTCTACATAGGGCACGTATATATCGAGCACTCGGCTTTTCTAACAGCATCCCCAGTAAAAAGAGGATGACCTAGTATATTCCATATGGATTTATAAG
This sequence comes from Campopleginae sp. 14b, assembly GCA_030522525.1. Classification (NCBI taxonomy): domain Eukaryota; kingdom Metazoa; phylum Arthropoda; class Insecta; order Hymenoptera; family Ichneumonidae; species Campopleginae sp. 14b. The sequence goes on from JAPYYS010001401.1 coordinate 49,987, forward strand.
TGGTTGGAAATCCGGACCGGCAGTAATATTTGGAACATTGAATTTTTTACCATCAAACTTCTATTAACTCGCGGATTTGTGAGCAAACCTGTAGATTCGAATAAATTATTGAACGTCAATTCAACCAGATTGCCAAATTTTTCTTTTCAATTTTTTACCTCAATTATCTTGAATCCAAGAATTTGACTCGATCGAAATTAAGAGTAGCCCCATTTTTTTGTCTATGTGTCGATAAAAAATACCAATTTAATGAAAGAAAAAAAAAAAGATTGTTTTGCTGTTACTGCGATGAATAAACAGGGACTCCGCTTGGAAAGCTCTTAGTTTAGTTCATCGGGTTCCCTTTTCGCGAGAACCAACTAAATATTATTATTGTGGAACTGTAAACACAGCAAAGTTTGGCCTGGATTGTATCCATCTGTTACTGCGTTTCGAGTCTCGCACAGAAATATACAATTGTGTAAATGTTGACGTGGGTAGCGGTATCACAATTCCATCATTCATTTCGTTCAGTGACGTATGGAAAAATCTGGATGAGAACGTGTTGGTGGAGGTCTGTATTATTTGGAGAATGTCAATCACTCGACAATGCTGACCTATGAACTCCCATCATTGATTAGTTTTGCGACGTGACCCGATGTCGGAACGATGAAAAATATAATTAACAGTCTCGAGCGCGTCGGGCGCATTGTTTATTATTCATTCGAAACGTCCTTCGTGAATAAAGAGGATTTCTCTCGCGGAATGTCAATGTTTTGTTAAAACTTGATTCCAAAGTAAACTCTCAGAATAGTTGGAACGTTTCCTGGAGGCTCTCAGGATGAAAAATTCCGAGTTTTCTTGTTTTCTGCGTTTATTCTCGTCGCGATTTATTTTTTAACTCGAGGATCGTGATTTAGTCGTTCGATTAAGTCGATAAAGCTTTTAATCATTGACAACAATATGGACAGGGTCGGGGTCCATGAATCTTTATGATTCTTTAAACTGAGGCCGGACATGAATATTAAAGGCTCGAGGCCTCTTATTTTGATGGCCATTTTGCGATCCCTGATCCGATTGTCTTAAACGAATGCCAGATATTCCCATCGAGACCGTGAATAAAAGAGCCATTACGTTTAATAAATATTACCTGGAAATTCCCCCGGAGAGCCGCTTTTTCTCTCCTCGCTTTCTATATAAATATCTTTCTATACGTATACAGACATTTATAAAACGCACTATGTTGAATCGCTGCCCAGCACATTGGCTGTTTCTGGCTGGACTCTGGATGTTGCCTCATACATGTATATACCTCTCCGAATATCCCGGAGAATGAACGCGATGAGTTATGGTTTCTAGCTTCGTCCAGCAATGGAGTATATACAAACGTAACAAAAACAACGCCAGAGACTCGAGCATTTACAGGGTGTCCGAAAAATAATCAAAACAATACGAATTTTTATAAATTTCATGACAACCGACATGTTCATCGAACTGCATCCCGAGAAAAAAAAAAAAAAAAAAAAACACGAACCAATGGAAACGTTCTATTCATCGAACGAGCATGAAGGAAAAAAATGGTGGAGAAATTGTTCGAGTTATTGAGGGAACAAAAAGTTCGAGCCCACGTAGAAAAATTTCAAGACGACGAGCCCAAACCGTCGAATAAACAGCCTGGACAATTTTTATCATCGAATTTTTGCTCGTATGCAACGATTTGAGAGCAATTCTAAAAAGCAGCTCAATCAGTAAGGAGCAGTCACTTCAAGTTCGCGCGTTAATTTTTATAATTTTTTTTAAATTCTTCAAACGCCCACCCTGTGTATTAAATTCACGGTTGAGCCTGTTGCCATGAAATGCCCTGCACTGATGCCGGTGAACCGTGACATGCATAACCTCCCTACATTGCCATATATCATTGAGTCCTGGGAGCCAGCTCCTGGCAAAAGCATTGTGTCCAATTGTCTATATCTTTGTTCGTCGATGTACTCGCTAGCTGGACGAGCTCGAAGTTTTCAGAGACGCACGTATTTTAAAAATTCTTTATTTTCTACAAATCTCACCAACTCTGGTCCAGTGCTCATTTTCGTTTAGACGTCGTTAAGACGACGTCCTTGTTTTATCAGGGAATTAAATATTGAAAGGAAAACGCGTTGCCAATGGCGTTACTGAAAGGCTAAAAGAAGTAATGACGCAAATGATACAGAAACTTTTAATACAAAGGCTCTCTCCTTCGTGGGGAATTTAATTCGCCAAGAAAGTAGTTTTCCGACTCACAGATCGTTAGTTCGACGTTACTGTCAGCCGATGTTTTATTTATCTTTATGATGATTGGCCAATGGTTCGATTCAGAGATTCTGAGACGAAGAGATTGTAGAAAATTATTGACAAACGAAAGGTACTCGGATATTTCGTCCATTTATTTGGCTCCCACAAGAGAATCGTAACTTTTTTTTTGCACCCTTATAAAAGCCGTTCCTTTTGTGCGTTTGATAAAACGGCAACTCTGTTGGCCGCGAAACTTTGACGTACGATGATGATCGTGCCGCGCGTACCCTTTATCGGCAAGACGATCTTTGGCAAGGGTGATTGGCCATTTTTTATGCCACAGACAAAAAAAAAAGAGGGACGCCCTCGTTTCCTTTCTATTATATATTATCAATGGAATACGTACAAATATATATTCGTGTACGTGTGTGGGTGGAATACACATTATAGACACCCGCGATTCGCACTGAGCGGCGAACCCCTCGGGCAATGAATAAATCCCTGATCTCTCAACGCACCCGAATCAGTGTTATATTCTTCAACCTCATTATTTATACGATAAATAATTCAATATTGTTTTGCCTCAGAATTTTTCATTTCTTTTTTTGCAACCGATGGAAAAAAGGCCCGTTTGTTAATAACCAATGGTTCACGATGAGACTCTGCGGGATTTTGTCTCAGAAGGGATGAACCTGAAGTTTGCATGGACGCAATGCCACGAAATGAAAAAACAAAAAAATAATAATAATTCGTCATTTTTTTTCGATTTTTTCGGACCTCACGAATGGATTTGTTAAATAAAAAAGTGACGAATCATTTTTTTGTTAAACTTTTTTTTATTTCGTGGCGTTGCGTCGATGCAAACTTCAGGCTCATCAGAAAGATTTGATCGAACAGAATCGTTATCCCTCTGATTTAGAATTTATAAATCGGTCAGGCGATTATCGTTTTCTCAAAATTATGCGCCAACTGTCAGTTGAATTTCGTTAAATAAAATAAATGACGTAGAGGATAAGGAGCGCATTGGCAAGTCATTCGTTTCTCATTTCCTAATAGATTTGTGTCAGGCGAGATCCGAGCGAGCGGAGAATATGTGTGCTGCTTATTAATGATGGAATCGATTGAGATTCGATCGGAAACAATTTAGTAGAAGGAAGTGTGGCGGAGTCGGGGCTGCAGCTCTTTGCCACGCTTCCTCCTGATAGTCTGGCGGTTATCTCGACTTGCAGCATAGAGCCTGACGATCTTTGCCACGAAAGCTTCGTTTAGATCGAGTCGACGACATTTATCCCCCTGCTTCTTGATATTCCCCTCTTACTCTTGCCGTTCGGGAATCGAGGCGGTTCCGATGCATCAATATTCGTAGGAAGTAACGTCAATTTTATCCGCGATCCTCCATTTTACGAGATTCCCCCTTCGCACTCACAATCAGCTCGAGCTTTACCATCAGCTCCCTTACATTTTTCGTCAAACTATAAAAATACGTGCTTATACGCAAATCTTTGGAGTCTGCCCTAACAAAATCGAGGGATGGAAAATAATTGGGTATCAAAAATACTTTTTTACGACGAGGATCTCCATTACGAGAGACGCGAGCATCCTTCAAAGTTAAAACTCCAACTTTTGGCAAGCGTGTAAAAAACACTTGCGAACGATCCGTTGGAATTTCTCCAGTTAACCGGCTCTTCATTATCTTTTTTACTTTTCCGTGAGAGTACATTCATTTTTTCATTATTTTCTTCTCGTGCTAGAACCCTCGCGACCATTCGTGGATACGAGTTTCCTCTTGTAAATAAAAGCTGTTCGGGAGCCCCATAATCCGTGGCAATTTACCGTTTGATATTTTTGCCGGAAAATAGTCTCGTGAAAATGTAACAAGCGAAATTCTACTATTCCCGAGATAACGCGAACGGGGAAAGAGACAGTAGAGGGAACGGATAGGAACAGGCCTTCGAGAATGATCCGGAAGTGGATATACGCTGTCCAAGCGAACATGCTGAGAGGATCGCGAAGCAATTCCATGAACATTTTCCCATGGAGGGACTCGATCTGTTAGAGTCTTTGCAAACCTTTCTTATATTTCTTCTCGCATTTTCGAGCGATCGTCTCCGCACGGTGAGAAAAATATCGCTGTTTCAAGAATATATAGACACTTTCCACGATACGTATATACTATTTGTATGTGTACACATATCCGTATATACGGCGAGCTCATATGAACGCGAAATGCGAATGTCACATTCTTCTTTTTTCGATCTACGGTATTGGACTTGTCAGCGAAAATGTCATGCCGCTGCGATGTCTCATACACGCAAGAGACTCTTCTCAGCGAAGTATACACACTCCATTTTATTTTATGTTCTTATCACACTCCTAATGCACATGCAAATATTGTTGAGAAAGTCGAAATTCAAAAAATTCGAATATTTTCAATTCCAACCGAACAAATGATCGATTTCTCCACTTTATCTTTGACAGTTTCCAAGAAACTATCGCAGGAAGGAGGAACGACGATCTTGTAATGTCAAATTCTCGAAAATTAACCGTTCAACAGAAATGAAATGATTGACCCCATGCGATGGTTCGGAGATCGATATAGAAAAATTAACAAGAGCGAAAATATGGAACGATCGGCAAAAAGAATAAAAAAAATTTCGTCGATATTATTGAGAAAATCGAAAATTCCAGAAATTCGAATATTTTTTTCAATTTTTCTTTGACAGTTTTGGGAAAACTATCGGAGGAACAAAGAAACGACGATCTTGGAATGTCAAATTCTCGAGAATTTGCCCTTGAAGGTGAATGAAATAATACACATTGATGTAGGCAAAAGTTAGAACTCCGAAAATATGGAATGATCGGAAAAAAAACATTTGGTTTCGTCGAGTCACAAATTAACAACCCAACCCGATAAAAACTGATCGGAGCTTATTTTTCATTGATGAAACTTGTTCGTGAACTATTGCTCGTGTATATTGACACGTGAAAGTACAACATCACCTACTGGCACGCCATGATGCTCACCCGGTGGGGGAGTTACCTACCCGAGCCCGTTCATATGGACACAAACAGGTGCACGAGTTTTCAACGAAAAGCTCGTGACGATGGCTCTCGTGTCCCGAAGGTTTAGCGGTGTAAAACGTAGTTGGGTCGAATGTTTGTATCCGCCAGGATAACAGAGTTTTTAACTCACTCCAGTTAATGGAACGAATCCTTCCATGAAGGAGCATCCCCGAAGTATCTCCCCCAGATGATGCGTATTCGGCGTTCGATACACACGTTCAAATATCACGTCATTGTTATGTGTTGTTGTTTTTTCGTTTCCTTCATTTCGTTATAAAAGTGAGAATTTGTTCGAGCGGAGTTGGAAAACATCGGATTGAACTTGATAAATGTAATTGGATGGTTGATAAACGAGAAGTAGGAGAAAAGAGACCGACGAGAATTATTTGAAAAAATATTGTGCAGGAAAATCGAGATTCCTTGGGCGTTATTCCTATCCTGAGAAAACATTAATATCAATAAATATGTGTTTCGTTCGAAAAGTAAATGAACTTGAGAATTAAATATGACGTGAACTCTCCAAGTCGTATATCATATTTACGAAAGTTGGGTGCACGAACGAAAACATAAAACGAACTGGAACTACGCGGAGAACGTGTCAGCTTGTGAAGAATGAAAATTGTTATTCTCGTTTTACGAGATATACATAGAGGAAAAGGAAAAGGTAGAGAGAGAGCGAGCGAGAAAGCGGAAAAGAGATGCTTTAACTATGTTTGTTATCGTTAGGGATGTGCCTACGTACGATTCGCTACCCTGTCCCAGCCAAAGAGCCTCGTTCCCAGTGCAAGGGATATCCCATAAAAATTAACGCTGCCCGGAAGGCACTCTCGCGTATAGCGAGAAAACTGGAGTTTCGTGCCTTCACAAAATTGCGAAAACTGAATACCCATAGATGAGTTTTTATACACTTTTATGTGTGAGTCCAGACAAAAACTCTTGTGTACGTATTTCCATAAATCCACCGAGCGATACAACTTGTATACGTATAAGGCGTCAACGATGCACAGGCCGCTTTAATTTTCCGCGAGCTTTCAGGATGAACGTCAAATCGTTTATGCCACTTTTATATTCGCAAACCTCATTAAGGATCCACCGATTTTTATTATTCGCCTCATCCCGTTCCAAACAGTCGTGAAATTTTTTCAAATCATCTTTTTATCCGGTCTGAACCGTTACCAGCAAGAAAAGTCGTTAGTAATTCAGCAGCAGCGCTACGACTTTGGGCTTTATTTTCATTAGTACGGAATAATTCATTTCAGAGCAAAAAAATGATAGGATTGTGCGTTGAATTATCGGATCGACGAAAAAACAATTTTCACGCCTGAACTCCGGCTTCGATTCTCCACGATTTTTTCACAATTTTGTTTTTCGTTTTTTCGATTTATCGTGAAAACTCGTCGTTGAAAAAATAAACAAAGTAGAGGAAAAAAATGAAAAACATAACAGGAGATCGGATGTATGGGGAGTAAACAATCGCGATTTATTCGATTACTCAAGCAAAAAAATAGAATCGTGTTCGGCAGGAAGGATCGGGAATCATGTTACGAAATTCACGCAACTGTGCACCCTTGAGCAAACATTTGGTTTTGTAGGAATTTCCAGTTTTTCAGTATTCGACAGGCTCGAATCTCCGTTGGTGTATACCTATGGACATACCAATATATACAAGTTGTATCCCTCGCTCTCGTATTGCAACTCTCCTTCTCTGCTCGGGCTAGAAAACTCTCGATCGTGTATCCACTCGTCGAAAACTGATGCTTGAAACTCCATGTACAAAATTGGTTACCATACAACATATAGACTTGTGTTTATTTCGAAGTGTGTCCCTCCGAGTTGTACTTGCCCGACAGAATGCGATACAATCCCGTTGTCCGGGAAACCGCTCACTCGCGCCAGAGTTTATTGACTGTTTCACATTGTCCAGGTGAGTCCAGGTCGGGCGAAGAGGTTATTGAGTTCGAGCCCGTGGCTTTGCGTTCGAAAAATTGTTTCTACCTGTCGTTCGCCCCATTCCTAACCATTCGGTCTACGCAGTTTTAAATTCATATGCATGTCCAGTGCCGCGCGGAATATCCCTGTTAAGTCCAAAGTGAAAATCATTCAACGCGTTCCTTTTGGTTCGGATGAAAAACTTAACAGGTAATAGCAATCGCTTCGTGCAACTTGAACAATCAAGGTGGTTATCGCGTGAGGAAAATTCATTCTCGTGGTCGAGCGAAAATTGATGAAAATCCGGAAATGGCGATTCGGAAAAGTTGTAAATGGAGCAGAGACGTTCGACGCGGACTCGAGAGACTTGCCGTCATTTGTGTACAAAGCAAATTTGTTATTAAAATTCCTCAGTTTGTCAAGAAAAAAGGGTTTTTTTTTTTTTTTCAGAAAGACGAGCTCGTATTTTTATTCATGACACTAAATTCCGTCTACTTCGTTCCTCTCGAATGATATCGTCCTTAAAACTCGCTCGTATGTATAGTGCCCAGGTTGAAACTTGGGAAAATCACGAGACTTTGACGGCATATGAAATTCTACTTTCTGGAGCGCGGCTCATGCATCCCTCATTCGCATATACTGAGTTATCTCTTGTTTACGCGACACCCTGTATCGAGAGGAGAAGAGAGTCTCGTCGTTGTCGTGAAAGGCGACTTTGTATATGTGCGTTATTTTGCTGCCCTAAAGATATCTGACGTCCTTTGTTCTCAACGATGAGAAACAAAGAGATTCTTCATTGTGTAAAGCGGATTGCAGCCTTTGACCCCGAAGGAAACTTGTCTCTCGCATCTCGGTGCAACGTCCTTTGCAACAGGCCCGCACCTTTCCTATCTAACCTTTCAACCCTTTCTGCACCGAGCGCGGAAGGTCCTCAACTAAAATGTCTTAATTAATCCAGACTCGCTATATCACTGCTCGTAACTTGCATGGGCACTGCGAGAACCTCGTGTCCGATTTCATGAGCCGCAGGAATTAATTATTTTCAAGGGTGTCCCGAACACTCTTCCCTCCAATTTTTCATCTCAGTGTTCGTTTTTTTATCTTGTCAACAAAAACTGAGTGTCTGCGCATAATAGTAAAAGGCAAAAACAATAACTGGACTTTGGAAAATAGGAATTCTCTGTCGACCCGAAAGAATTTTCACGGCTAGAAAAATATTTCGATATCGAATAATGTATATTTTTGTTTTTCGCGAACCGTAAAATCCTCGAATCGAATTCTTCTTTGGCACGAGCCTCAAAATTGAACACTGAATATCCGAAAAAATGCACTAGAGTGTAGCCATTTTTAGATTCCTTTAACACCGCATCCGCGGCATTTACTTTGTAGTCTACACGAACGAGCATATCGAGCAAGAATCCGGGTTTGCACTCATTGGACCAAAACTAATGGAGATTTCATCGTTCAAAAGTTGCGAGCCCAATCCGTGAAACTGGAGTTTTATTTGTAGATTGGAATATGGTTCACTGAGTAGGATTACCATGCAGGGAATGGAATTGGTCGCCCTCATAAACAAGACGAACGATTTCGACGGAACATCAAAAGAAAAAAAAAACAATCGGCTTTTTTTCTGATGGAAACGCGAAAGTGTTCGATTTTCAAAAATCGTTGTCCCTTTTTTGTCGCTAGGTTCGTCCAGCGGATGATTCGGGAATTCTGAATTTTGCTTTCCTCCCTTTTTGGATCGCCGATCCGAGATTTCAGCCGGAAAAATTGTATAGAATATATTTTCATTGTCCAAAAGAGCAAATTCCTTTCGCAGCGTCGAGGCAAAGTGGAAAATGACTCTGGCGCATATTTTTGTTCCTATGCTAACAGGCTTTCAAAAGGGGCATAAAATAATTGTTGACTTTTGGCACGAAACTCGCGGACGTAATTTGCCATCAAATATACGTGCGGGGACAAACGTCAAGAAGTTTTTACGTGCGGGATGATCGGCCCTCCAGCCGATACCGCAGTCGTTTCGTAACTGGAAACATTCGTGTGACTCAACGGGTAATTCCAGGCTATGCATGCACGTTGATCACGGAGCTATAAACACGAAACGCACGCGTATATATGTGCTGGTAGTACAAGCTCAAATAATTAATTGCTAGCTGTCAGAAGCACGCATAGAATCCGGTTTCGGTACAATTATAGCAATAGTAAACATTAACAGTGGAGTAGTAATCGTGAGTCGTGCTTTTGGCTCGCCGAATTCGAATCGAACTGTGAAAGGGTTGCTGTTTCAATCGATCCAGGCTCAAATGCTGAGCTGACGTTGGAGCAGCACTTTGTCAAATAGACTCGTTAAAATATAAGAAACGTCAAACAACGCGTTGCTTTTGTTTGAGTAGTTTTCCCCGAGCATTTGAAAATTATACCGACCGTGCAGCGAAACTTGTGAATATTTAAGGGCCTCTACGATGTTTAATGATAAAAGTTTTTTTTCTCTCGTGGGCAACAGGGTTCCCCATGGAACTCGTCAATACTAAGAGACAGCCTGGAAGCCTCTCGTGTACGCGAGGACGTACAGTTTCGCCGCAACCGGCAGAAATCTGCGGAACGATGATAACAGAAATTGAGCAAAATGAAGCCACCGCGGTATCGACAAGGTTTATAGAAATTTCCTCGGCTAATTCGAAACGCGAATGAGGATTCAGTGTTCGAGGAAAATGCACTGAGCTCCGCAATATCAAGATATTGAACGCAATAAAAATGACGAGTGGAATTGTTTCAACAACTAAACTTGCTGATATTTTTCCAACTCATTCGTATAGCGTTCTCGAGATATTTACCGCCCGAAAAAACTTACTTTTTCATTAAATTTTGGCGATTACAAATTTTCCTGGACATCAGGAGATTCCAATGAAATTGGAAGGCGGATAGTGCGGTGGAAATGCATTAATTATATGGCGCGGAGACCGCGACGAGACTTAATTGATAGTTATACGAGACGAACGAAAGGAATTTTCCACTGGAGTTGAGAAATAAAACCCCTGGATCATATCGTCAGCCCCGACCCTACGCTCCCCCGGACTATAACATTAAAAAAAAGCCATAAGATCTCTTTGGTCGAGCTTTCGCTAGATTTAGCATCGAGCATTATGCAAATAGTGCTTATGGGCCCCGGGAGGTATCTCGCGACACGAACTCTCGACGGAGACACAGTAAATGAACGTACTAATTGCGATATGGTCGTTGTGTATGTACGCGGAATTGTCTCCCTCAAAAAACCTTTTTTCACTGCATAATGATGATTTAAGCTTTTGCCAACTCTCATCATTAATTATTGCTGCGCAACAACACTCGAGGCCAGGCTTTTGTTCGCCAACAATACGTCGCTTTGTTTTTATTTCAATAATAAATTACCCACAAATTAATAACCGCAGCGATGAACAATAATGGACTCAAAATTAAAAGGGAATTTCGAGAACAGCATGAGACACGTTTTTTCTAGGCTACTTTCGAGAGTTTAGACTTTTTCATGATTTCGTTGAGAATACAAAAAAATTAGCACGGCGGAAAGTGAAAATGAATAGAAAATAATTATGTCGATCGTATTTTTTCATTTTAACGTTATCGTATAAATATTATCTGCGTGATAAATAAAAGAATGTAAAAAGTATGCAAGAGAAAAAGCGCATTTGGAATAGTCGTGAGTAGAGAACATTACACGACATGCTGAGCATACTGCAAAAATATACGAACATTTCGTAGAGCCAACTTCGCCAAACCAGGCCGGAAGTCGTGAAAGGCTGTCCTTTATGGCATCACGTACACCTTCCTCCAGTCTATACAATATTTTACCCAGCACACACGTTTATATGTTTGTTTGTATGCTTTAAAAAAATTTACCTTTTTTCCGAACGCCCACTCTTGCATCCGAAAGTTATCGCATTGGAGTATCCTGTTTCCTGTTCAACTCACACAAGAAATATGAATTGTATAGTTTTCTTCTCTCTCGTCGCAAAATTAATCTCCAAGTATTTCTATGGCTATTGGAATGGTCAGCTTATGAAAAGCATTAAAAATTCTACAAGGAAGTACGTAAATAATATTTAATGACGATAAACTCCAAAAACTATGAATCGAAAATTTCATTAAAAATAATTCAATTTTAATTAAATTTTTATTTCTGTGAAAAAATGTCCAGTCGCTCGTGATAAAATTTGGACGTTCCGAAAAATCATGGGAAAAATTCTCCCCGATAAATAATCGAATTACTTCCAGCCCAGATCGTTTGATATTGCCTGAAAATTATCGCGGAGAACTTACGAGCAAACGGTGATACAGAAAAAGTTGACACGCGGTGATTCTGTCGAAGCTTCTGCTCGTGGTGGCGCGTTGGAAATTCTTGGAGAGGATATCTCGACCGAGGAGTACCACAAACCGGAAGGAGCTTCGCGGCACAGTGTGCATGTTAAAAAGCAAAGAAATAGCCATTGGAAATGCGTTGCCCTGATTTTCCAGGGAGCCAGGAAGCTGAGACGTTTTTTTAAGTCTTTTTACGAGAAGACATTTTGAGCATGTTTCCTTTTGCAACGTCCACCATGACTTCGTGCGGCGCGATCCTAGCACACAATGAACGTAATATACATGGGTGTTTGGATGTGCAATACATAGGAATACCATGTGGCCACGTCACATACACTTGGAACGTTCTCGCTTTCATGTTCGCAGGAAAACTCTCCGCGATAACAGTAACAATTTCGCATTCTCTAGAAGGGTGTGCAAACCTTGAGGAGACAAAATTTCTCTATGGGTTTATCAATTTGAAGTATGACGATTATCGCTCCTTGGAGATTTCGGGAGCCTCTTAAGGAAGTCGTATGCACAACCGGAAGTGAAAGCTTGTCCCGAACGACGCCCTTTTGTTGTGAGGCAGTAACTCTTATCGCAGCTTCTCGAGCGATGACAAGCGTAAGACTTATCGTTCGTAAATTGAGTTTTACGATTGCCCGCGTGGCCAGCGAAAAATAAATAATGGCAACGCTTTCGTGCTATCGGCAGCTGCCAACGTGGAGTTTGCTCAATTATTAATGCTCTGAAAAATCATTTCAGAAGACATGCAAAAAACTCACTCACGCATTTCGATCGAGAAACTTTTCCCAGGCTTTTGAAGCGTCTCTCTATACGGGGATTGCTCAGCTCTCAAGATTCTCATTCGGTATCAAACGAACTACGATGAAAAAACGTGCCACGAAGCTTTTTGAAACGCCAGCAACGATCCTGGAGACTCGTGAAAATTAAGGGGATCGCTGGGTGCGTACGACATCGCAATAACGAGAAAAGATCGATCTCGCGCTTCGTTTCGATTGCGCAAACATTGTCAAACAATCTTTTCCTATCGCCAAGTAAATTTCTCGCGCTGTTGTCTTTGAAAAGTGGCGCTATCTCCACGCGCAGAATTCCGCGAACAAAGTGATTCGAAGCGAGTAGATTAGCCCTGCAAAATATAGCAAAGAAATACGTTTTTTTTCTCGAGCTTGCGTCAACTCACCGGAGTGCAATTTATGATTCCGTGGCTGCATCACGGAAACACCCGCTGCGTTTCTACCGCCGACATGTTACACTCCACGCAGCGAGAATATTGGATGCACTTTCATTGTACTTCAACCGAGGAAATAACAGAATAAGATTATGGGCTTGAGGCATCTGGATAGAGGACGTAAGCCGACCATAAAAAAAGGCGCGAGAGCTTCAACATATATTTTTACGTCATTTATTTCCGTCTCGTTATTTACGATGTCAATGACAACCGAGCGTCACGACGATGTTTACCATCTCACCGGCTGTCACGCTCGAAAGTTATTGCAACGGCACGATGAGATTCTGTTTATTGTGAAGAAAAAATCCAACAGTAGAGCCTTTTCCTCAAACAAAAAAAACTTTAAATTATCAAGAAAAATGAAAATTCTTTTTTTTTTCATTAAAAAAGAAACTGTGGCGTTTCCTTTGCCCAAAATATAAGAAACGTTTTACTGCACTTGCACTCGCCCAACAGATTCATGAGCCTGAAGTTTGCATCGACGCAATGCCACGAAATAAAAAGATAAATAAATAAATGACGCGTGACTTTTTTATTTTACGAATCCATTGGTGAGGTCTGAAAAAGGCAAGAGGCAAATAAAGAAAAAATAATTCGAAAAAAAGTGACGAATAATGTTTTTTAATCATTTCGTGGCATTGCGTCGATGCAAACTTCAGGCTCATACAGATTCAGCCTCGAATTAAAATGCACAGGACGTAGTCCTTGAGGATCGGAGAAACCATAAAGAGTATACGCGATGTTAGAATTTATATACTTGCTCTCAATGCCCCCTGAATATCAAGACACTTCGCCCAGCCTCGAAGACGACGACCACCAAACCCCTCGTAGGTTTATACATTGTTTGGATATATAGGTTTGTATATTTATGGACGGGAGTCCACTGCAGCGAAACCAGCTTGCGGCGCTTATCAGAGCGATTCTCGCGAGAGTAACAACTCCGATAACGATAAACGTTTTCTCCGGTACGTGTACCGACGAAAACAGACTCTCATCTATATAAATACATAGACACATGAACGCGAGTGGTGTACATTACATGATGAAGATCGTTGCGGGTTATGAAAGCGAGAGAGACACACACATAGGAATATAAATGTGTGTTACGTCTGGCAACGTCTACTCCTGGAGGTTTCCTTGTGTACATCTCGCAAGTGCGCGGTGAGTTCCATGTTTCCCTATGAACCCGTAAGCTCAGCACTACGCTTACAGCGTGTTCCGGCTGCCGTAGCTCTTGCCACCTAAGCAGAGAGAAGAACTCGAGGAATCAGCCAAGTTCTCACGTTACGTTCGCGCATTTTTCGTGTGTGCGATAATTCCAGGTAATTCTTATTTCCAAAAGAATCCTCGGAGGCTCCGCAACGATAAATCGGAGACGACGGGGGTCGAGAAAAAAAAATCCTGGCTGTGCTGGGAATGATTTTTCAATAAGAGGCATTCCCGAGAAGCTTTTCTGCTTTCATTTTACGCCCGGGAAGCAGAATTATGTCTCAATGAAATTGAAACATTCTGTCAACGTTGCTCTTCGGGTTAAATAAGCTTTAGAGTCTCGAGAGTCTGCAGAGATATATTTTATGAGGTTATATTTTCTCGGCACTCCCGAGCAGCCTTGTGAGAATAGAAATATGTTTCGCAGTGAGTGTGAGACCGAGATGAAGACGTACGTGTGCAATATTCCAAAAGTGAGAGAAACACTTGATTCCAACCACTGCGAAGAGCCTCTCATTCTCTCGCTCTCTCTCCTTCGTCTCGGAGCTTCGCAGACCTTGTTGTCCTAGTTGATGCTGCAAGATCCCTTCGCCCAACAGCCCATTTGTTTCAACCTTAAGTATCTGATGTATGCTATGCCCAAAGCTGAGCTTAGATGTCATGAGCGACTTAAACCGTCATATACCATGTGTGAGTGCTTTATAAGATATAACAAGGAGTCACTAAAGTCGTGCCCAGAAGTAAAAGAATTCATTCGCAAAATCCGTTATTTTGTGTAGGGCGAGAAATTAATTCTCAAGCTGTTTAAATTAATTCATCAAAAATTTCGAATAAGAAAGACACTGAAGTTCGCAACGTTGGTGTCCAACGAAAAAAAAACGTTTTTGTGTTAATTATTCATTGAATTAAAAAAAAACATGACAATTTTCGTACCGATTTTGTCTTTGCAGCCTAAAAAAATATCGTTTTATTGTCCTCGATAAATATTGTATAAGAATCTTAAGATTTGTTCCAGATAAAAACGAAAATTTGTTGGATTTCAACGTTACAAACTTCAACATGGTGAATAAAAGGTGATTTTCGATTGATCGTAAAAAAACACGCAGCTGTCACAACTTTTCAGACTTCGTTCGACCCGAAGCTTCGTTCGCCTGTTATAATAAGTAGCCTTCCTATATCAATGCTCGGAGACGATCGGGATTTTTTTCTTCCGAAGTGGCGAAATCGACGCTGAAAGTTTTTTTTTTTTGGAGTTCGAAAGATTGACGCCGAGCAATAAGTCCGGGTCAAAATGACCCAGTGTCATACGATCTCGAAGAAATAAATTTCAGACCGTCCCCCACACATAAATCCCACATGTTTCACGAAAATATTGCGAAAGCCGATTTTGCACTTGTTATTTGTCGTTAATTCGACTTGTTGGGAATTCCTTGAACAACATCAACTGGAATGAATGAAGTTTTGTATACGAATGTCGGATACATACGCAAGTATTCATAGCAGCCTGCACCGAATAGTAATATCGCTTTAATTATGCGCGCTATATTTGGACGGGAGTGTGTTATTAATTTTCTGTCCTGTCCTAAGCGTCGTGAGAGACTTACTGTTACGAGCTCCCGAGGAGGGTGATATCCGGCTCGGTGTAGCCTTACCACCGCAAAAACCACTGCTACCCCCCGTTTCTTCGTCATATATCTAGCTCGAGAAGAGCCCCCGGGCTCTACTCCCTCGTCCTAAACGACCTACCCGCGCAACTTGCTACACAAACGTTCACCAACACATTTCCTCATCGCGATCCACACGTATATGCATGTGTATATAGAAATATATGCAAATATATAAATGGATGCGCGTGTTAGACCTCAGGAATCGTCGATTTCCCACCAAATTATTCGCGGAGCTAATTAAATGTCAAAATGTTTCAATAGAAGGGTGACTTCTTAGACGCTATCAATAATCACTCCATAGAATTATATTTACGTGCCGAACCCCAATCGTTACGATAAAATAGAGCCGACACTCGATAATATTCAAATTACGATGAAAAATGGCCGAATTAACGTCCGGAATTCAGGTATTGCCGCAGCGAATCGATTCGTCGTTGAATTTCATTGAAACTTCGATCGTTTAGCGAGGAATTTTTTTTTTTTTATTGAAAAAATACAATCGAAAGAATACTCTGGACTTTGAAAGTCACGGTGTGAACGAATTTTTTTTTTTTTTTTCTATACTTCGGGGGTTCCATTTGAGCCTGAAGTTTGCATCGACGCAATGCCACGAAATGAAAGCAAATAATTTATTTTAAAAAAATGATTTGTCATTTTTTCGTTTCACGAATTTATTCGTGAGGTCCAAAGAAGGCGAGAGGCAAATTAAGAAGAAAAAAAAGTGACGAATCAATTTTTTTTCCATTTCGTGGCATTGCGTCGGTGCAAACTTCAGGCTCATGGTTACATGATTTTTAAAAAGAGTAATCATAGTCGTCCGACTCTTCGGATACGTCGTTCTCGTCTCTTGAGCGGAGGAAGGATATAAGTCCGTCGAGAATGGCAGTTTTCACACCGGACATCGGGACCCTGTACCTCAAACGTGACAAAAGTGCAACGGCAAGCTTGCGAGGTGTATCGTAGAAATATCGAATGAAACCTTTGAGTCCGTAAGAGAGATTGATCGATCGAGTCTGGACCATCGATCGGAAAGATTTGGCTTGAGGAATCTTGGCCTCTCCTTCTAGAACGTCGAGAAAGAGGCTGATGTTGAATTTTGAATGGCCGAAAAACTGGTCCATCTGTGAAGTGGCAACGCCAGTTCTGGGCATTTTGACTAAACGGGGTACCAAATCTTTGATGGTTTTTTTAATCAAACCATCGGCTTTTATTCGTCGGGCTATTAATTTCATCATCGAGACTACCAGCGCGTAAGGGTCTTGAAAATGTTTACAGCACGTCCCCGTTACGTCTGCCGACCAATTGGGAACTTTATTCAAACGCAAAACGTCACAGACGAGTCGAAATTTTTCTATTTCGGCGGCTGTCATCCCCTCGAATTTCATGTTCAACATGAAAACCGCGAGCACTGGCTGGGTCAGCACTATCGCACCGTCCTGTAGAGCCCGAAAGAATATCGCAAATTCTGTGCCGGTTGTTTCGGCGACTCTTGGGTCAAACGGTCGATCGACATTGTCGTTTAATCTCAGATTCGGAACCATGTGGACTCCGATGTCTGACAATAAATTTATTCCGGCCTCAGCGCTCAGAATGCTTTTCAAAAGTTCCTTACGCTTGGCAAAGTATTTACCCAATTCGTTGATCGCGCTACGACAATACGGCGGGCCTGCCAAATCGATACACTTCAGGAGCCAAAAGACTTGACTCATTTCATTGGCTTTTACTAACGAGCCTATGTGTGGCACGATGTCCATCACGTTTACGCCGTTGCCACGCAGCTCCTCACTTAGCAAATGCACGCTTGGTCGTATGTCCCGAGCGAAAGCTCGGCTGGTACTTTGATGCAACAAATAACCAAGAAATACGAGCATATTGTCGCGCAGCGTCGTCGCTGTCCATGCACGAAGAACGATTACATCGCCGTCAGACTTCGGAACGAATCTCCGCGCCATATCGCACGTCGTTTTGTTCACATCGTACGCGGTGCAGCTCGACAATTCAAGGTCCGGAATTTCCGTATCAGAGTCCAAATGCACGTACCCGATATGACCGAAATTCCAATCGTTCTGAAGCCCATTGAAACTCGTCACCGCGATATTTTCCTCCAACCATTCTGATCTGGCAAACTGAAAAACCCACTCGATCATCCCTCAACATAATTCTCCATCACTTTCCCGAATAATCCTCACCTCCGGTGAATAGTAGATCAGAAGAAATCCCAACCAACTCAGATGCAACATGACGACGAGCTACTTCGAAAGTCCACGAACATTTGACGCCCAATCGCGATTTCTGGGCTTCGAGTCAAATTCTCTAACGCGGTGGCCAATCAATAGCCTTCGCATGATTGAAATTTATGAGTTTTCCGGACGGAGCCTTATCGCGGACAAGCTTCGCAATGCTGCGCTGTTCCATCTTTGTCACAATTCTCATTATCACTGACTTTTCATCATCGTACGATGCTCGCAATCTTTAGATCTCCAATTCGACACCCTCGATGATCGATTTGGCATTAAAAAAATATCGTTTCATCAATATTTCACTCATTCACGGATCTCTGCACTTGTAAATCTGTCAGAGCAAAATAATCCGTCTGTCTGGCTATTTATACGCTTAACTACTTGCTACTTTAAAACTTCGCTACGAATTACAATAAATCTTGCACAGATGAAAAGTTTATAATCTGCGATAGGATTTATAGCTCCTCGATGGATTGATCAGACGTCAGTTGAGTTAGGGACCGGACCGAAGGGGATTCGACGAATAGCAATCGAAAAAGAGGCCGATAAAGTCTTCGACGTCAATTTATCAGCGACGAAAAGTGATGCGATGTTGATTTGCATTCTAAGCAGCTTAGTCGGATGAGAAGAATTAGCTGAAAATGTCAGTTTTATTCTATCGTTAGCTTGCCAGGGTTTTTCCCATTGATTCATCAGGAAATTGATTTTTTTGCAATCATGAAAATTGGCACTGCGTGCCCTTGTCTCTTGCGATTGTCTATCCAGCCGGTTCGCCGGCCATTGTGACAATTATGAACGAAATGAAACTCCAGCAGAGACGAAAGTTCAACTCTTTTTATTATTAAGGAAAAATGAAATCAAAGTCGCACGAAAAACGCGGCTCGTTGTCGAAATTGTTTTCTTTTTGTAGGTTACGGTTTCTACGCTCGAATACCACAACCTGCCATACAGTTTTATCGCCTCGTTAGAAACCCTTCCACAACAACGTCCTTAAACGCAAAGCGCGACAACTGTGAGAAATGGTTTGCTCACAGGCAATCAATTTTTTTCTCTCCACGCCTATTTCTTTTTTGTATTTTTTTTTTTTTTCATCGATATTCCGAGCTTTGTCACGATCATCAGGAGGCTAACGAACAGAAATTTTCTTGTTTATTTTTTCAGGTTACGGGAGCATAGCGCCGCGATCGACTTGGGGAAAAGTGGCAACTATGGGGTACGCGGCACTTGGAATTCCCTTGACCCTCGTGTATCTCTCGAGCGCCGGAGGTTTACTCTCCAGATGTGCTCGCGGGGTTTTTACTCGGGCTCTCTGTTGCTGCCTTTGTTCCAATTGCGGTTATTGCTGCTACGACGAGAGGCGAATGCAGGTGAGCAATGTTCGGTGCTGAATGAATTAGTCGTTCGAAAGAAAAAAATGAAATTTCGTATAAAAATTCGGGAAATTTGCAAAAATGAATTTTTCCAAATGTTTTTTTTTGCAATTTTGAGAAAGTAAATTTACTGCAAAAATTTTGCGACTTGCTATGCCGTTTCGATACAATCGATACTTTGCATGTACCAAGGAGAAGGAGAGACGGATGAGGAAAAAACGGCAACAAGAGGAATTGAGCCAGCAACAGCAACAGATGCAACTCCAAGAACCATTCTATGTGCGAGCGAATGCCTCGACGTTTCCTGGCTCTGTCGATATGAAGACTAGTCCAAAAGATGAAATATCGAGCCTTGGTTCCGGTGACAGACCGAACGTCACAATATTAGCACCAATAAGCATCTGCCTCGGAGCAATGCTCTGCTACATTGTTGCCGGAGCTTTTACCTTGTACAAATTAGAGGGTTGGAGCTTCGTAGGTAAGACTTTTCT
The DNA here is from genome assembly GCA_030522525.1 of Campopleginae sp. 14b. NCBI lineage: Eukaryota > Metazoa > Arthropoda > Insecta > Hymenoptera > Ichneumonidae > Campopleginae sp. 14b. Next base: position 69,793 of record JAPYYS010001401.1, read on the forward strand.
AACCAATACCAACGTCGGCGTCATCATCGAATTATCATTTTTTTAACAAACTCAATTCAAAATTACCTCGACACCTTTGGAGACGTGTCGAAAACCATTTTTTTACGGGTTCCCATACGCCTCAGGGCGCCAAGAAGAATTTTACGTGAAAAGAAAAAAAAAAAAAAAAGAAAAAATCAATTGCTCGCTGTGATTTTCTTCGTGTCATTTTTTTTACCATTTTTCGTGAGATTTCGCTGACATTTGGCGATCCACGATCGAAAGTGAAACTAATGGCATTTGTATTGATTGTTCTGTGTATTTAGATGCGAGCTATTTCTGCTTCATGAGCCTGAGTACCATCGGTTTCGGTGACATGGTTCCTGGTTCCTATCCACGCTACGACCTCCTCGATTCGAGAAACATAACCGTTTGGTTTTGTTCGTGCTACATAATGTCCGGGATGGCATTAACAGCGATGTGTTTCAACATCCTCCACGACGAGATAGTACATCGTCTTGCGCATCAAACGGAGAAGAACGAGCCGGTAAAGCCGAGCACGAGTGTCGACGAATTGTCGAACGATCCGTTCGCCTTAACATCGTGACAATTTCCAACGAGCAACGCCTGTCATCGTAACGTTACCGAAGAAAGCCTTTGCGGCGAACCACCCTCGAGCATATTTGCCCACGATAACGAGATCAATATTCTAAAAGACTCTTACAATCAAGTTGACGTTACGAGAGACTGCAAACCAATAATCAAACTCGAGGATCATATCGTCGGTCCCATTTCGGCTGTCTACACCCTTCCCGAGCTTGACGAGGAGGCTGAAGATAATACAGAAATGTAAAGCCTCTCTTCATCACGAGTTTTACTAATTCAGGCTCAAATGTTCGCGAGGCATGAGTGCAACGTCGAATTCTTGAGAGAAAAGTCTTAAACAATCTTTTCTTCCGATGCCTCGTGTCCGAGAGATCAAATGATCGCATTGACGGTCCATCCGGGAGGTCGGTGAAAGGGAAAAGAGTGAAAAAGCAAGCTCTGCATTGGCCAATCACTAAAATCGATCGATATCTCGTCAGCCCTGGATCGGAGAAAAATATCAATGACAACTTTTCTCTTCCAAATCATCCGATCTCACTTCTCCATAAATTCTCAATCCCAATGTTAGAACGCCTGCTAAATATAGACAAAGACACGCGCGGCAGGTTTTATCCGAATTTTCCCACACACCAAAATCACACGAGCATTTACTTTCTCTCTCTCTTTCTCTGCTCCCCGAATTTCCTTCATTCTTCCACGTGCTACAAGCGTCGCCATTGTCTCCTTATCCCGATGTCGAATGCGCGTACCAACACAAATGTTCCAGCTCTTGTCATTCCAGCGAATGGCAACTGTTTTCATAAAATCCTGAACGATACGTCCATATCTTCGTCTCATAATTCACACGCACGAGACTAGAAATCCAACAAAATCCAATGAGCCTGAAGTTTGCATCGACGCGATGCCACTAAATAAAAAAATGATTCGTTACTTTTTTATTTTACGAATGACAAAAAAAATCGACAAAAAAGTGACGAATAATTTTTTCGTTTTTTTCATTTCGTGGAATTGCGTCGATGCTAACTTCAGGCTCGTAAAATCTATTATTTCCATTCGATTCCATTTTTTACTCTTTGAATATCAAACAAAAACGATTTGTGCAAAACTATTTTTTTATTCCACTAAAAAATCGTCTGCGGCATTACGAACCGGAAATTGGATGTTGCATTCGCTATAAAGTAACGCGATCGACCATCACAGCATCGAATTTTGCATATGTCCGTTAAAAAGTCTGCAAAATCGTCGAATCCATCGTCTAATAAAAACAAAACAAAAAAATGATCGAGAATTTTCGGTTCGACGTAGGAGTTCACGTACTTTCGAGAAATTCCCATCATTATTGAATTTTCGATGGAATTTCTGACCTTAACCCCGATCCGTAAAAATTTTCTTCCAACGTATTATTCCCGAGGGAAACGGATTCGAAAGATTCGTGACTTATTGAGAGATAATAAATCTATTGGGTGGTCTCCACGCCCGGCGAGCGGTCGGGGTATTTTTCCAAACGGAGAGACGATGCGTGTAAGCGATGGAACGAGGAGGAATAGAGATGGAGAAAGAAAAAGAAAGATAGAGGTTTAAAATTCGTGTAAACTCGCGCAATTTCATTTTCCCTCGTCATTTATTTTTCCTTCCGAAATATGATGGAATGTGTTGGATTTGCGATTCAATGAGATTCCAGCGCGAGGAGGAAGGTGCGGCGCGTTCCAAGCGAAAACACGAACGAAAACTCTTCACGAGACATTTCTATACAGACTCACACACTTTTAGATAGGAATTATCGACAATTTTCTTTTTTACGGATTTAATGCGTATATTATAATGATAAGGAAAATATTTATATTAAAAGGATTGCAATTCATAGCTGTGAATGAAAATATTAAATAATAACCGCGAACGTTTATACGTGAGGTTTGTTTAATAATGTGAATGATAATTAAAATTGTGAGCGCGCTGCTTGAGATGAAAAATCTACTGACGAATGAACGTGTAAATTTATTATCCGAGAGCATTTTTCTTATCGTATTTTTAACGAAAATCCCAGTCGCCTACTGGAATTCAAGGGTTATCGAGGAAAAGTCTGACGTTGAAGAATGCCGGACGTTGCCTGGCTGTAGAGGAAAAGAAAGCAAGGCAAAAGGAAAAATGAAATGAGAAATATGTGCAAAATGTGCGCGACGATACGTTTCCTACCGGTAGCGATCGCCCTATGGGATAAAAATTCGTTTACCGATCGTATTTCTCCCGATCAAAATGTCCGTTGGTTCGTTTTCTTTATTTTCTCGCTATGCAAACAAAGTTATCAGTAATCCTGTGAGCGTGTATTGTTCGATTGGATGAAAAAGGATCAATAATACATCGAAGTTTCAATATTCAGTGCCACGTTCGAAAAAATGTCTGTGAAGAATCGATTATTGCAGGGAATACGAAGAATAGACGAGAGAAGTCTCGGCCTATAACTGGGTGTGGTCGAGAAACTTTTGGCTAAATCGTATTCCCACTCTTGACGCTATCGTCAAATGTTTACGATCAATTTTTACCCACCGTTTCTTCGGCTTGTGTTTTTGTTTACGTCAAAACTAAACCTGTGACCGAAGTGACCTTGAGGCTTCGAATCAGTCGGTACGCGTCGGCCACAGATTGCCGCGAGCTTTGAAGGTCAAATTCGCCCGGAGCGCTCGTCCGTTTCGCGTTTTTATTTTTCGGATTTTTCGACACCGTGCGTAACGATGTCGAAAAATATCGCGTTACGAAAATACAAAAGGCCGGTCACGGTTGGTCCATGCCCGGGGATGCAATTTCGAAACCGTCAACACTTGATACTGAAAATCCATTCGAAAAAACAAATTGAAAATATTTCGTTGCTTTTGCTGATGAAAAATCGGCGAGATCGATTGAATTTTGTGTTTTTTATCGTCAGCGAATGAAATGTACTGAAATTTTGAGTCGTGCCCGTTCAAATGATTCGCTTGAAACGTTCGATTAGCTTGATTCGTCCAATTACGATTAATTAAACGAAATGATCTCAAAAATAAAGTATCTGGATTCGGGCATTTCACCAGGGGAATCGACGAAGATCCGTGCTCAAGAACAATAATTAATTTAACCAATAAACGTTTAGGTAAATAATCCATAAGAATGTTGCGTTTAGAAGGACTATCCAAAGATGTTTATATATAATATCGATATTTCAATTACCTTATGAAATACTATTAAATAAATGAAGGAGGAAAAAAAATTGATAGATATTTAAAGTGGCGATGAAGACTGCTCAGACTCTTACTTCGTGACTCTGGGAGGTTGAGCGTCCCCGAACGAGAGAGACTGCAGTTTTGAATCGCGGCTCAAAACATAGAGAAAATAAAAAATATTTAAAAAATAGTGTCTTGGCGTTATCGAATCCTACCAATAACTTGAACGCAGTCTAAAGACGTGATGAACGACGAAAGGACGAATTTGAAAAGAAAAAAAAAGCTAAATACGGTCCGGCGTCATCTTTGATTTCGTAACATATCATAAAATAAGGGAAAATAGAGGAGAGTTTTTCGCGTTATTATTTTCCACTGTCCCGATAAGCCACGATCCGGAATATCGAAGCGCAGATGGTGAGAGAATCGTGTAAATAAAAACCAAAATAAACAAAGTGAAGGAAACTTTGGGATCGCGTGTTTGGCCAATTGATGTGAATTGAGAATATTGCGGAGCGAATAAATGTCCGGACTGTGTACTAGGAGAATTGAAAATGAGATGGAAAAATGTAATCTACTGGAGAAGGAATTGGAAGCAAGAGAACGAGGCAATGAAGTTATGTTGAAAATTAAAAAGTATATGTATACATGTGCAGTAGGAACATGGGAAACGGAGCCGAACGCTAAAGTTTGGAACAAAATGGCGGATTACTGACGCGCTCTTCATCAACGCATTACGTAAGAATTTCCGCGTGCAAGTTTCAGGCCCTTTTTCTCTTTCGCTCTTCGAGTTTTCGCCATCACTCGATGGATATATAAATATAACGAGAAAGTCCGCAGAAACACACACACACACACACACCCACACACATCGAGCCACACATGGATACACGAAGAATCTTTCGCTGACAATTTGCTCGGGTTTTCTTCGAGCTTTTCTTCGACGATGCTCTTTGTCTATACGAAGCATTCGCTTTTCTCTCCCTCGAGTCTAGACTATATCTTGGAGCCTCGAGGGAAATATCACAGATTCCCACGACCAGGGACATTGTGGCACGGATGGAACTTTAGTCGGTATTTTCAACGTGAAACGAGCCAAAGAATAAAACAAAAAAGTAACAAAAGAAAACGATAAAAAAGAAAATTTCCAATGAAAGTCCGAACACCGTGGGGACTTATTTCTCTGTGGCGAAAGAAACAACAACCAAAAAAGATGCATTCACGCGGGACATCAGGCAATCGTCAACTTCTTTCTTACCTCGAGATAATTGTTGACCACACGTTCCTCAATAAAAAGTAGTTTTGTTTCAATTGGCGAGACACATTCGTCGTTACTCGTTGTGTGCACTAAAAATTCTACTCCACAAACTCCTTTTTCCATTACGAACACAGTAAACAATAACAATGCTTCGACGTTACCGAAAATCCAAGGGCAAAAGGGCAAACGGTCCATTCGCAAACGCACACTGTCTCTCCCGACCCATTATCATGGTTTATATAATCCACTCAAATGTTTTTAACTCATTGTCCGCTAATTCGTGTCGGAATTACGGGAAAATTCAATTCCCGAACAAATACCAGTTGATGTACTGGCTCTGGACCGTTCACCCCGACTATACATATGTTCTCAACTGTTCCCAACCGACGAGAAAGCAACGTTAATATGGCGGGCCCAAGCGATTTGAAATTTTTTTTTTGGTTACCAGATTATTTACTAGGGATTTTAAAAGGAGGCATTTTATAAATGATAATGAACAATGAAAATTTGATAAATACAATTATCTCATTTTGCGTTAACCTTAATGGTGAATAATTAAAAATTCACCGAGTTATTAAATTAATACGGCATCTGATTTATAACTGTTACATCGACTCGATCGATAACTTACCGACAGTTGATGAGATTAATTTTCGTCGCACGTTTGGAACTGACATCATTCCAGACAACGAATTCAAATTCTTGACAAAATATTTCATGATTTCGAGGAAGTAAAGAGCTCCATGCATTAAAAACCAAATTTACGAAGATCGAGAGAATGAGTGAATCATTTTTATTTTCCAAAGCAATCATCGTCGAGTTACCGATCGAGTCGATATCAAGAACAAGGGGTGCACGATTTACACCAACTTTAAAAATACAAAAAACCCTTCAATATCCGCCTCGTCTTTGGAAAGAAACATGGAGAAATAACGAAGTTTTTTTCGAATTCCATAATAGCCGCTCGCAGGAGCGCAAACCGTCACTACAGGCCAAATATCATCCTAACATTCTACAACACGAAAACGACAAAATTTCACGTGTACATAAAAGAAAAATGCTCTTTGTACAATAAAGAATAGTTTCTAAAAAAACAAAACAATATCCACTGTCAATACGTATCCAATATCTAATTCACACTTTCAACACGTACTTGTATTTGTAAATATTAGGCTCAATAATTAAGATTCACTGATATGGAAATGATCCGATGTACGACGGGACGAATTATGTAGGACTAAGGGTTATAAAGGACGAAAAAAATGGAAAAATTTGACAATTTAATCGGCCAGGGCCACGAAAAATGCGGAAGGAGATGTATTTTTTAAAAAATTGCAAATCTCTGACAGTTTGAGGTTATAAAATGAAAAAACACAGGCGCCGTGTGCAACTTCAAAGAGGAGTGAAGGAATTTGACAAAAAAATGATTTGACAAAAACGCTGTATCTTTCAATCGGACGCGACAGTCGTGAACAAGAGAAAAGAAGGTATTCGAGAGAAAATCGATATATTTTCCGTCTAGTCGATATAACTACGTCGTTTGTTGTGTACGTGACGAGCGTCCGGGGAGTCGTTTTGCCTAGGACAGCCGTAGCCTATTCTCGGAAAATATTTTCAATGTTTTATTCGTTTAATTTATTTCTCGTTTTATTTTGCATCATGACCTCGCTGCGAAAAAGCTGATTTTAGAAGCAGACTGAACAATCGTTCTATAAGGTTCGCTTCTCGTTCGGGATAAGGGGCGAAGGAGCTAAAAACATGTAAATAAATGTATTCGAACGTGAAGAAAAAAACTTCGTTCTCACTGTACAATATCCGCGACATCATTGAAGAATGAATTAATATAAATATACGAGAGAATTAACGAATTAAAAAAAAAACAAACAAACAAAACTAAGAAAATAAAAAAACACGCGTCGTCATGAATAAATTGTACGTCTGTATAATCAAATGTCAAGCAATGTATCTTATAATACGGAAAATAAAAGATATTGTCGAAATCTCATACCCACGAATCTTCCAAAATGTTTATTCACCTTGTTGCCATGTTCAGAACGTAGAAAAATTTGAAATTATTAGAATTTGATGAAATCTGGTGAGCATACTATTTAGAAGTGAATATGAATCTACAATTTTTTTAAGATTTTCCTTCTACATACGTTTCGAGTAATTGAACACAAGAGTTCACATGCATAGGCATATAGGATTCAGATATATATAGCTATATCTTTTGCATGTTGCCAACTCAAGTTATTCGACACCTATGTAGGTAAAAATTGGGAAAAAAATTTGTGTCATCGTATTTGATGCTAAAGAATATTATCGCCAAGATTTTATTGAATTCTTATCATATTGTCGTATGTAGTCAGCCTCCTTAAGTCCATGCATCAGCTACTCGACCTCGCGTCGGATTGTCGGACATGAAATTTCTTTCGAAACCTAATTGGCATGAAAAAAAAGTTGAGCCAACGCGAAAAAATAGGTTAAAACTTTTCAATTTATTAAATTAATTTCGAAAAATTGAAAATATCGAAAAAAAATGATTAAAAATGGAGTTTCCGAAACTGTATAGAAGTACAAAGCCCGGAAATTGCGTTCCACATTTTTTATTTCGAGTAGTTGGGAAGAAAACATTTAAAATCATATTTTCCTTCATTTATACAAATCTGCATTTATTTTCGTAAGAAAAGTAAAAATAAAATGGTACGTACAAGTATCGAACTATATCGCATGACTAATCAGGTGTTATTTTCTTCAGGAGCGAGGAAGCGTCAGAGAAAAAACGACGCCGTGCTCTACGGATTGAGAGAGTGAGACATGGATCGAGAGCCTCTCGGTTTGCTGGTCAATAAGCGCAATATTTGCTCTCGATGTGACGAAAGAAAAAACGAAGACGATGAAAAAAAGAAAAAAACGTTCAGAATCCTCGTTGGCCAGAGTTTTTGTTGTTTCATTTTACAAGTTCGTTGACATTAACATGAACTTAAGGATAATTGGGTCAGCAGAGTATAAATAAATTGAATTTGTACCGCGTAAAGTTTGTCAGGATGTAAAAACTCTAATGCAATTCCCATTACGAAACTCTCACGTTCTCTTTACAGTTTTTTTTCCTTCTTTTCAGTGCTCGTGTAAGCGTGAGTTTTGTTTGTTTGTTGAGGTTTCCGTTGGCAGAGCATCGTTCCTTCCTTTCTCGTCGCAGCTCCCGTTGCTCGCCCCTTTTTATTCATATTTATCTCTAAATTATATATAAACGTTGGTTTGTTATCGTAGCTCGTGCAATGTCTATAGACGAATTCCAGGATTTCGGGACGACACGAAGTTCAAGAGTTCGTCGCTGTCCTCGCACACAAAAGGCTTGACGTGGTGACAAGCGACGTCGTGCCATTTAATTCCATCGTTGTAGAAGTTGTTCAAAATCGACAAACACGACTCGTCGTTGCCCTGTAACGATCGTTCATGTGTTTAGATTGTTAACTCGACATTGTCAATTAATATTTATAAAAAAAATTATAATATTTTGAAAAAATTGTTTAAATGATTAAAAAAAAAAATTTTAATTTGTATGTTCATGAAAAAAGAAAATCAAACCTAAAGTTCAATCTGTGCGATTGACAAATAATAGTTGTTAATTTTTTTCGTTCATTGCGTGAATTATTCGAAAAAATGGACCGAAAAAAATGGACTGTTTGAAACTCTCACTGTGCCTTTGTAAATGTGACTTTCCGTGATCGAACTTAATAGTTGGAAAGTAGCAATTAATTGAAAGTTTGTCAATTACTCGAAAGTGACATAGTTCGTTAATTATCGTAACGAAAAGTAGAGAAATTAGTGACGTTTTTTTGTAGTGCCGTTTTTACAGATGGGAATTTCTTACCTGTGCCGCTTCACGGTTATCAGGTTGGGCTTGTCCATATCCACCAGTGTTGCTCCAATCGCCAGAGTTTCGTTGAGTCGTCGGTCCGATCTTGGCGCCGGAACCGGACCAGAACCATCCGTTTACGTTTTGTGGCTGAAGATCAGCGCGGTCGCATCCGTTGAAATTGCATTTCCGTCCGGACGTCCAGATGTAACGCACGTTGCCTGCAATTAGTCAAGATCAGGGAGGATTAGACGACGCGTACAAAAGGAGAAAAATTCGGATGCAGGTCAAGTTGCATTTAACGATTTTCGCTTAATTTGGAAGTTAAATTTAATTAGAAATTCTAAACCAAAGGAAATGCATTCCAGCTTTCTTTTATTGCTTTACGCTCGAATAAACAATTTGGGAAAAATTTAAGAATTGCGATAATATTGAAAAAAACGTTCGTGAGATTTTTTTTTCAAAAAAAAAAATTATTTCCTAACTAAAGAGTTTTTTTTTTCTAGACAGACAGAAGTTGATGTTTTTTACGAGTTGGGTGTATTTTTTAGTGGGCAAGGAGTCCGAGTAATATGCGCGTGTAATATCGGTCTTGCGCTCTCATTAGCTCGTCTCGATCACGTGAATATAAACTCGTGCAGGAATGCCAAGTCGAGCATACGTGGCGTTGAGCGATGGGCCAACACAATATTGCAATCTCATGTTGCATTTTTTTTTCGTTTTTTAATGTTTGTCCGTTGAAGGTTCGAGTGAAAGTTGGCGAGTGCAGCATCTTCGAGCGGCGATTCAGAGTCGTTTGTCTCGTTTTTTTGAACGTGCAGATTTAAAAGGTAACGATTTTTAGTCTCGTTGCCATCGAATCTCACGGCTGTTGCAAAAGCCACGAGAGAATGGCAGCCAGGCAATGTTATTACTTGTCCTTGACTGGCATCACATGATATCGATACCTTCGAAAACTTGAGAAAGCAAATTCTTTATATTTGATTTACGTTAAACCAGTAAATTCATTTAAACAACATTCTCTCGAGTATTTTGAAATCTTTACACCCTCCAAAGGAGCAACTGTTAATTATTCGTAGGCTAGTCATTTATCCTTGTCCTGTGCCACATGTTGACGGATTTATACGCTTGCGATATATTCAGCTCGTCCCCGCCTTTGTCATTCTCAATTTTATTTCTCCTCGTTTTTTAATTGTTAAAAAAAAACTTACCTCGAGCGATTCTCTGCTTGATAAATTCGTTCTCCTGGGGCGTCTCGAGGGAGACTGCGTCCATGCAGTGACGACGACATATGTTTCTTGCATCGAGCCAATCTACTTCGAGACCCTTAGTTGGCTGATGTTCCCAACTGAAGAAATACGAGTGCGCTACACCCCTTGCATCTCTGTAGGAAGCGTGACGAACACCTAAGGAAAAGAAGTGAAAAATTTGTTCATAACTGGCAACACTTTCCATAGAATTAATTTTTTTTTTCTTCGGCTGATCGTTGCGTATGGAAATTGAGGGAATTGCGAGAGTATACGAGCCACAATCTGCTCGGTAACTCTTTCCCATTAACATTACGATGTGCAAGGGGCAATGCAATGAATTTAAAGAAGGAAATACGGGGAAAATTGCTGTCGCGGATAAGCTGGCATTATTCTATTAATAAATAAACTCTTAGGCTTGTGGAACGACATAATCGCATCGTTTACAGAAAGAACCCACGTTGCTGCGTCCCTCTGCTCATCCATTAACTCCATAAACAAATAAAACGTGGTGAACGAGAGTGACGGAGATTCACGCGCCCGCAAACATTTTCTCACAAGATCTATAGATCACGATCGCTGTGATCCTACGAGGAAGATATGTAAAACCAACTTTCACGATCCTCGTACCACGTCGACTCTCATTAACCCGGGTGCATCCTCTCTGTACTAACGTTCATGCATTTCCAGCTACGAAAAACCTCCTGCACATTTATTTATCTCTATATAATGGCACCGCTTAACAGTGCTGGAATTCACCGAGTGAAAACGCTTCGAGTTTTGTCCTGACACGCTATTCAACCAACAAGTTGACGCAGCATCATTTTTTCATCAAAACACGATCCTATGCCACGAAACCTTTTGACCTCGGGATTAGGTCGATCAACGTGAACTCCTGTCATTAATAAAACACACATTTCTCCCACAAACCGAAGAATCTTGGAGATTTCCATTGCAAACTCGTTGTTTATGTGATTCATTGAGTGAGAGAGAAATTCCAAACGAAAATGGAATCTTTGGCTGCAAATATTCGATGATTTACTTTCCATTTGAAAGTTCAATGATTTTCTCATATTTTTTTTCATTCGTTGGTTTTTTCGGTTCCTCATGGACCATGGCACATTTGCGGATGCGGAAAAAATTCAACAATCCTTATTCGTTGATCTGTCAAAACTCTGACGAATCATTTTGGGCTGGAAATTCATGAAAAAAATTGTGTCCATTCGCTTACGGTTTGCGCAACTCCGTGGGTCTGGCAATGCGAGACGACGCTGGGCCGAGACTGCCACGAATCCGAGGAACAATAAGTAGATAGCCTTCATCGTCCGCGACCTGAAAAGAAATTTTTTTTCGGTTATTACTGGGGTTCCTGAATAATTTATTAAAATTTGTGCAATTCAAAAAAAAATCGATTAATCATTCGGTTTTTATTATTTTTGGCGGACTCAATTTTTTTTCCTTTCGTGTCTAACGACAGTTTACGAGCATCGAAGGTTCTGCAAAAGCAACCGATCGATCTGCCAGTATTTAGCTACGGCTCGTTAATAACAAAAAAAAAAAATAAAAAAAAGAAAAAGTATCTTTGTCTTAATTGCCCTACTGTCCGTCAGGCCGAAGCGTAAAACAAGTTTATCGAAAGAAATTTGAGCATCCTCCTATCAGTCACGGTGTCGGTGCTTTTCTGTACATTAACCACCGTAGAAAGCAAAACTATCGGGACAGGAGAAATTATATCGCCAGGAGCATAAAGCGGTAACAAAGAAAATATAAAGCCAGCTTTACGGCGTAGAGCGTGCGATTTTTTTCGTGTTCACATTCATTGATAATAAAAAGTAAAAGTTGTACTTTTCAATCTTTTCGTCCGCGCGTTAAAAATCGTGAGGGGCTGACAATTGTTTGAAGAGAAAAAAGAAAAGACGTTCCGGCAGATCGAGATCGAAAGATTCCTCGAAGTGACGACGACAGGATTTGAAACCGGATGTCGTCGTAGCCTTGACGTCTGTCCATACAGTTTAGTTCGCCCGAACTCTTACGAAATGGACACTCGACGTTGAGCAATATTTCTTCGACATAAACAATTTACAGACATTCGTAAGTGAATTATATTACAGTCCACGACCTTTCCGATGTCTACTGTTCACGCTAGATTACGGTATTGTAAAGACGTACATCAACGTGTGTAACGAGTCGTCGACGCTCCCTCGTCGAAGGAAGAAAAGAAGATGAAATAAATACAACATGAAGCAACAGAACGAAGACAAACGTGCAGACTTATAAGCGTGAACGAGAGTACAGCGTAACGGGTCCTCGACAATGCGATGACCGAGTCTAATGTTCCCATCCATATATGGGCTATTCCTTGTCAGGTGCAACTTTTTTCATCGCGATCTCTTTAATTTGGGTCCTCGAAAATAAAGAGCGCCATTTCCGTCGCATTATTTCAAGAAAATGATGGAGAATAGAGCAAAGCGATTTAAAATCCGTTCATTTCATTCAGAGTCCATGAAAATTATAAAAAAAAAAGCTAATCAGCTTCAAAAATTCCTACAGACTGAAAATCGATCACTCAATTTAAAGTTCATCGATTTACGGTTGTCATTGGGCAATGAGATCGAAAAAAAAATGGTCTATCGTTAGGACATCCTGTACGTAATTGCAAGAGTGTGTTTTGTCGGTATAACAATGCCATTTCTGGGAGTAGCTCAACCGCTGCTCGTGCAGACAGACTTTGGATGACTCTTCTGGCCCAGTTAACGCGTGTCTCGACGAGCTGGCCCGGATTCAATAATCCAAGCTCATGGTCATGACTGAACGTCTACGCAGAAATAAATCCCTACGAGAAAAAAAAAGGAAAAAATTAAAAAATTGCGCGTGTCCATAAAAAATTTCGATTAAAAAATTTTCGAAAATGACGAGTCGCTGGGGTTTAAATTTCAAATGCACAAAAATTACAATCTTTTTGGTGAATCGATGAGAAACGAATTTCCGAATCACGTGTATATTTTTTTCAAGACATCACGATTTGTAATTATCGTTCTCGTCATTGGTTATAATTATCGTGCGATTGGCATGCTTTGCCAATTTGATACTTTGCTTGTGAAAGTTCATACGCAATCAAAAGGTACAATGTAGAAAAGCTCGTTTGGAGAGATCCCCATAAAGTATATTGACTCGCGAGTCAGGAGCATCAATCAAATCGATTAATGAACCTTTCCCCTTGTTACGATTCAATCAGGCGAGGAATGCAAGACATGCATAGTTACGTGGAACGTGCAATTGCAATTTTCACAAAGTAGAATCTTCGATTGCAGGGATTCGATTGTGAAAGACTTGATATTAAACTATGCATGACGAAAAAACAGAATTACAGTGTTAATGAATATAATTATTTTCACCCTGTGAATTATGGACGTCGCTATATCTCTTTTTGAGAAATCTCGATAAAAAGTTATGAAATCTTTCGTCTCGATGCACTCGGTGAATGTCAAAAGCACGTGAATCTTAATTTTTCTTTAATTTAAATTGAAGAAAAAAAGCCTCGTTTAATATATTGGAACGGAATGGATCGTAAGGGATTCGAGTCAGAGAAAACATTAAATTTTATGAGAACGTTTGAAACGCGGATGCTGGGAGCGCGTCAACGTAAATCGTAATCTCTATTTATTTCGTTATTCTCAAGATCCCCGATGGCAATACAGGAAGATTTTAACAATCTCTCTCGTCCACCGTAAATCGACGTAATAACGTAAGTGCGTTGACTTCAATTATATATGGGAGAGACGACACTGCTCGTTGAGGATCGTTTTGCAAAGTTCTGAGAACGATTTTCCTGGCGGTGAAGCCCAGAAAATGTGATCGTTATTTTTCTTCTTTTTTAAAACGAAATCTTTCCTCGTGGAATTGCTAATGATTGACTTTCCAAATGGAGCTGGAACACTTGGAAGATCGCGAAAATTACGGAATGGAATTTCCCAGTGTGATCCTTGGCAAATGGAATATTGACCAAATTGTACTTGCTCGTACGATTTTTCCTCGTTTACGAGGAGCGTGTTACTCGAGAAACGATGTTTATTCTCATCTCGTAGACTCTTCGTTTCGTAACTTCGCTTTGATCGCTCGAACAAGGACACGAATAAATCTCTCTTCGTACCCCACAACGCACTTTTTCCATTTAGAATGAATTGCGCTTACGAGAGCGATTTGCACATTAGAGAAAAGAGAGTGTCTCCACTCGATAAATCACATGACAAAAAAAAAACACGTGTTCCATACTCGTAACCAATGGACTTGAGATCATAAATCATGAACCAGTGAAATCTCACCGGACTATTTTTCAGGACATTTCGAATATAATTAAAATGACGAAACAAAACCTTTCGGTACGTGAGACCGTGTATTTTCATCTTAAAAAAGAAGATCAGTTGTTGAACTCGACCCACTGTTGACACACTGGGTCAATTCGACCCAGGCCATGGAAAAAAGACTCCGGGTCAAATTGACCCAGTGCGTAAATACAGAGTGTCTACATACTGGGTCAATTTGACCCATAAAATTATTCCGGGTCAATTTGACCCATGAAATTATTCCGGGTCAAAATGACCCAGTGTGTCTATGAAGGGTTAACCATTGTGCTTGTCGTTTTAAATACGTAATTCAATAACGAGAAAACGGGTCGATGGAAAAATTTAATATTAGATGTGAATTTTCTATCATTTTTTATCTTTGCAATGGTCCTAGGCTGGAGAAAATCCGTTCAGCCAATCCAGAGAAATTTGGAGTTGAAGATTTTGGCCACGAATTTTATCAAAATTTCTGTTTCTTAGAGTCGTAAGGGCGTAAGT